>JAYJLX010045206.1:0-13074 GCA_036873525.1 Chalinula nematifera | reverse complement strand
ATTTGCTAACTAACTAACTAACTAACTAACTAACACGCCGACTACCGTATCCCTCCCCACTACGTGGCTCGGGATAATTATGATTATTAATGAAGTGTTATTTCATTATTTTACAGAACTGCATTTCTGAATCACTAAAAAAAAAAAATAAAAATAAAAGTAAAACATCAGTAATCCTAAATAAACTTACGTCAGTGATCTTTTGTTGAGGTATCCATTGCAAAGCAACAGTGACTTCTTCTTTGCCAGTGCTATGACTTCACTAGGTATTCCAGCAAGTGCAGCTACATTGAGTCCATAACTACCTGATCCACTGCCTTTGATAATCTCGTACAGAAATACCACCTTATCATACACGTCACCTAGCAACGCAACACAAAGTGTATACTATTCATTAATAACTATTAATAATGGTTAATTAACTGTTATTGCTGTCCTGTATGTATGACATGTGATAGTTATCAACTTGTCCCTTGTACTGAGTCTCCAGTTGAGATAAAAACAGGTAATGAGTCACAAACAAACAAAAGCACTTGATCTGCAAGTAAAAAGCCATAATTGATAACCTCCCCCATTTCCTTATTTGGGTATGACCATACTTTCTCAATGAGGTGTATTAAAGTTGCATAAGCTATTGCGGTGCCATCATGGGTACTCGTGCCACGCCCCAGCTCATCTATCACGACTAAAGACCTGGGTGTGGCCAACTGTAAAATCTCAGATGTTTCCTATAGAAGAGAAACATTCATAGATACATATACTGACAGTAGAAGTTACCAATAACTCCGTCATAAAGGTGCTTTGGTTAGCCATTATATTATCTGATGCACCCATCCTGGTGAATATAGCATCAAGGGGGGAAATTATGGCTGATTCAGCTGGAACAAATGAACCAATTTGTGCCATAATACACAACAAGGCCACCTAATATTAAACACAATAACAAATATAAAACATATGGCAAATGGTGAGTACTACTCACCTGTCTAATGTAAGAGCTCTTCCCCCCCATATTGGGTCCGGTAATAATCATAGTATTGAGACCGCTATCCTATTATTAATACACTAAACATAATTATGTGCATTAAAGCCAAATTGACAAAATAACAACTGTGACTCTAGTGTATGTTAATGTACTCATTTGCATGGACATCTTGGTCTTAATGAAGGCGTTATATTGCAAATCTGGCTTAACAGGGTATTATTACTATAACCATACAGTGAGGTTAGTGTCATTGGGAACGTATTGCTTGTTGTTTAAAGCAACTTCAAGTATGGGATGTCTTCCATTCCTTATCTGCAGACACCGTTCATCAACAATAACTGGACTATACAATAATACACAATTATATGGTGAGCTGACTGTAATACATAATATCAGCATGCCATGTATGTACCGTACATATCCATGTGCCTTGGCAACATCACACAGAGATAATAAACAATCTGACATGGAAAGTAAATCGATGCCTCTTTTAATGCTCTCGTATCTATCACTGTTAAAGTCCCTATTATAAGTATGAAATTCTAATTACGTAAATAAATAATAACGACATGATTTACTTCAGTAGTTTCAACCATGCTTTCTTTGCCACTATTGAAAGAGTGTCTCTGTGTTGAGACACAGCACGCAATGCATCACTAACGAAACCAGGATGGAATCGTGTCACGCTTTTAGTGCTATAGAAATAAATACAGTATATAAAACACTTTAATGGGTACTTGAAGTAAGAAAACCATACCGATTCACCAAGGACCAATCTGTGGGTACTTTGTTTAAGCTACTATTCTTGACTTCCACAAGGTACTATAGCATTGTGGTCAATACGATCCCTTATAAGGACACTAATATCACAAATATATACCTTTAAACCAGAGACAGAGTGATAGTCCTTGAAACCAGGCACTATTTTACGAATGGAAGCTTTAAACTTTTCAATAGCAGTTTCATTCTTTGTGATACCCTACGAAGTGAATGATTATATAGCTAAAATATAATAATGAACACTATACATTCAACTAATCGCCTGAGGATAAACAATAACATTTGCTTATATTTTTATAAACATTCTAAATCTCTAAACTGTGATCTGACTAGCTTTCAGTTCCAGTACGAATATATACCTCTTTCTCCTTTTGAATGTCAGGAAACTCAGTTAGGTCATTAAATAAATCTTCGTAAACACAATCTCTGTGAGAATCAATAAAAACATGCATAAAATGGTTATAACCACAGACTTGGCAGCCTTTAAATCCAACATGGACAGAAACGGTTGAAGCCCATGGAAGCATTTTGGCACCTGTTAAAAAGACAAATTGTTCTTGAACAATAAAAATATTAAATGGTCTAAACCAACTTCATCAAAAATCATTTTAAGAAGTGTAGATTCCATTTCCTCTATAACCATATCACTAGTCATGGACAGAGTGTCTTCAATATTTATCAATGACTCGACCATGGTGATAAACATGGATGGCTTACACTAAACAAATGATTATAAATAAGATGATGGCATAGGATATAAATGGCAGACATGATGTTGATAACAAGAACACAAGAGGCGCTCCAAATCCTGCTGTTGCTTTAAGGTTCTTGATAAGATTTTATAGCACTGCTCGTTGGATAACAGGTTTTTAATGGCATCTTGTCTCTCTTGTATTCGCCTGTAAATATAATGAAAAGTCCATTGATTCATTGCCCCGCCCCCTTGTACTTTATATCTGTTAAAGGGTAGAGTAGCCATTGCTTCAACATCCTTTGGCCGAATTGAGTGTGGGTGTGGTCAAGAATCCAGAACAAACTGCCTTTTCTTGATTTAGTACTCTATAACCATAATATTGAGAAACATTTCCGACACTGACTCAAGATAATGTACCTGGTTAAGGAATATCTCCAAGTTATTGAGTGTGCTTTTATTCAAATGAAGGTAAAATCCCCCCGATGAGTATGGTCGAATGTTACTAAGACAAACAACAATTACATTGACTATAGGCTTCAATAATCAATTGATGATATAAAGTATTATTTACCCAGGGACTCTCAGAATATTTTCCAGTTTAAACAGAGATAGATGTTGAATGATACAAGACAAACAGCACAACACCAACTGAGGTAGCTTCAAGATTCTTTCAAGAATCACTGCAACAACAATAAACAAGTACATTACGTAGATTATACGAACTAAAGTATTTATTCTCATTTAACCTAAATCACAATTAGAATCCTCTGCAGGTTTATTACAAGATGAACCATCGAAACCAGTAGCAGTAGTAGTAGTAGTTTTATTAGAATAGAAGTTAGTTACAGCCGGTAGGGCTTCACTGTATTCGAGCCATTTACTAGGCACTTCCTCAAGTCTGGCACCACAACCTCTGTTACAACAAGAACAATTTACACTTCATATAAACCAGCGTATGTAATACTTCACTATACGCTAATATAATCTTATGCTATACTGTAATCAAACAAGAAAGATGAGAATTTCATGTATGTAGTGAAAAACTACATATTTATATAATGTATACCTTTGTTTTTTCCATCTTGCTAACATGTCCAAGAGTGGCTTGTTCTGTTCATTGGCTGAGTATAGTATTTCCAATGGATTGATATGAGCCAATCGTGACTCCACGTTAGACAGTAGTTTAGTGTCGTCTGTAAATTCCTCATAAACCACATTACCTAGCAATGGCTGAACGGCCTACGATGGATGGAAGGAACAAGACAAAATAAACAACTCATATAGGAAAAAAAATTACCACAAATCCAATAGTGCAGGAGTTCTTGCCAGTACAGTTTGAATACAAGCTCATCATAAAATGGTCATCATCAGTATCCTCTTTAATCTCTTGACTATCTGTTAATTAATTATTATTAACTATAATTAATGTATATTGTCCGATATTTATAATACCTATGTTAAATGTTGTCTTAGTATAAAGAGCCGTTAGCTCTCTTAAAAATGGGCCACTCCTTTTACTACTATTCGCCTTTTGCACTGCCGTCTCTGTCTGATTGACCACGCCTACTTTGAGGCCTTCTGATACAAGCCTAATAATAGACAGCATTAATAGAATTAAAATAATGCAGCATATGACCTTTGACCTTTGAACGTGAACATTCAATCTATGAACAGGAATGCTAGCTGTGAGGAAATTGTGATCTGTGAAACAGCCAATGTTGAGGATTTTACTGGCAATCTAACAAAGGTTAATATAGACATTACAATGGAATTAATGGCTATGTTAATGGTGGCAATACCCTCAAAACTAACCTGTGCATCTTCACCAAAGAACTTATACTTGTATCCACATTCAATCAGCAGGACAGTGTCGTTGTGTTGTGATTTTATTGAAACGTACTGCTCTTCCAACGGAGTATACTTAACTGATACCGTTGATGCAGCTCTCTCATCTACATTGGCTCCACTAGAGCATGATCTTGTAGTCTCCACCCTATTACTAACAGTATACAGATCCAATGAAGGGCTGATGGGCAGAGCTGGAGTAGATGGCTGCTGTAAATCATGTGCTATATAATCAGTGAGGTTAAACTATTGTCAACGAGTCTCCCTGTTTCATATAATATACCTAACCTGCTGTTTCAAAGGATGATAATGTCATCACTTCAGATCGGCTACCCTCCTTCTCCTGCCCATTTTGCCGGGAAAACTGTTGCAGCTTATCTCGTGAACCACTAACACAAGCTATGTAAAGATGACACGTAAAAATAACCAGTAACATTTTATTATTAATTCACATACCAATTTTCAGTTTCTTGCTAACAGATTCATCACTGTTGATGTTCTTTCTTTTACACGTTGTCTATAAAATTCACAATGGATTATAATACCCACGTGTATACACGTTGGATAAGTAAAATACGACGGTGAAATAAAATACATCACGTCAGGTGTGTTCAACTAGAGACCTAACTACTAGTAACTAGTCTACACTAGGCGTATTTATAATTTGTGAGGTATCTCTTAGATTTATGACAGACGTACCACACGAGGAGGAAAATAGTTCTTTATACTTCGTTCCATCTTGTCGATTATTTCACGGGGGCGGAGATACAATGGCCACACCTATAGGACACTGATATGATGCGTTACGCCTCATTTTTAACTGCATGAGCAAGCAGTGTTGCTGCTAGATTGCTTTACTCGGTCTGCCGTGAGTGCCGTCTACTCCGAGATAATGACTGACTACAAACCTTTTTACAATGAAACAGATCCTCCTCCGGCTTACGGAACAGGACCACCGCAGCCACAGTACCCACCGGCCCAAGGCACAGCCCCTCCTCAACCAGCTGTATACGTACCTCAACCAGCGAGCACTACAGTCGTGGTTACTACCTTACCCACCGAGTTCCGTGATACATCCGTGCAGCTTCGATGCCCCAACTGTCATCAAGATGTCTTCACCACAATTACTTATGAAAGTGGTCTTCTCACTTTTCTGGCTGTGGTGATATTGTTCATTATTGGAGGAATCTTCTGCTTTTGGATCCCGCTGTTAATTGACGGGTTGAAGGATGTCCACCACACTTGTCCCAGCTGCCACTACAGATGTGGGACTTATAAACGGCTAGGTTGAAAGCAGGGAATTGTATTCGCTTCTGCTTCTCGACTAGACTATATCATTTTCAGTTGACAATATTGTTTTATTTAATGTTTTAAAGACTTTGTATTTATTGTTGCTGTTTGTTTTACATACTAGGTCTATATACACAATATAAGACTACCAGCAATATAGATTTACTCGTGATTGATGCATTTACATCGCTCGTTACATCATGAACATACCATTGTTGCTTTCATTATGCAGAAAAGTCTACTCATTTCATTGGAATCAATGGAATGTTTCAGGACCCGTAGATCTACCCCCGAATCGGGTTCCCAAGAGATTAATTGAATGACTATAAAAGTATAAAACTTCTTCTCGAATCTTGAACTCTCGAGTCTCGACTGTCTGCTTTAGGTTTCTCGCGGTTTCTCATTTTGTGTGATTCAAAGCTATCTCTAGCCTAGTGTATCAGACATTCATTTCTTACGTTCTGACGGTTCTGTGTGCTTAAGAAGAAATGAGCTTATCAATAGACCGTAAACGAGCAAGAAGGGAAGACGTGGAGGTTGATAGGCGGGAAAAACCCAGAGAAAAGCTGTCCAGGACAGATTTGATATGGTGAGACTTATCAATACAACTAGACTACACTCTAGTCCTTGCATTCTATAATGTAAGGTGTGATTCATTCTTCACAACTGTTGTCTCCCAAGTTCCCTCATGATTTTAATGATATTCATAGCTTATCAAACGATTTAATGATATTCAAAGCTTGTTTCACTGACTGTTTCCTGGATCAGGCCTGCCTGTACCAAACCTAGTCAGCAAATTTTTTAATCAATAATTATCGTATTTTTCCACCTGCAGTCCGATCTGTTTTGATGTGTTTAGGGAAGTCCATGTAACAACTTGTGGTCACAGCTTTTGGTAAGGGCTTGCAGCAGAATGATTTACCGCCTGTATATATTATTCACTTGTTCTCCCACTAGCCATGACTGTATTAAAAAATGCTTAACGCAATCATCAGAGTGTCCTGTCTGCAAGACAGCTTTACCACCGAATTCAGTTCGATTCGTTCCCAACTTCGCTTGTATGTTAAATAATTAACTAATCATTCTCTGCTACCTTCTCTCCTTTCATTCATGCTTCATTTTCACTCTTTAACTGTTTGTTTTCCCTCTTTTAAAAGTGAATGATGTCATTGCTCGAGTAAAAAATGAAGAGAAAGGTCACGTACCCAATGTAAGTACACGAAAACTAATGAAGAGGAAAAACTTAATTATTTTGCCTTTTTTTAAACACCTATGTCTTATATTATATACTTTAGGTCAAACCTGAAGTTAAAGAGCTTTTAGCTCAATCATCGAAACTAGATCAAGAAGGTGAGGCAAGACCCAGTCAAAAACTGTCCATTTCCTTTCGTCCATACCATCTAGACTATGATGAGTTTGTTAAAGAAATAGAGGCCAGGAAAAAAGTTTTTGACGAGGTTGGTTATAGGTTATAGATAACTGACCATATGAGTTTATTGAGTTATAATTAATAAAAAAAAGCCAATCCAACGAGTGCTTGCATATTTTAAAAATCATAACTTTAAATGCATCTAAAGCATAAATGCACACAGTGTAGTATTTCTTCTTTAAAGTGATTATCATTCAACATGATTTGCTCCATTATTACAGGAGACAAAAATTATTCAAACAGCTAAACCTAGCCACATTGGCCGTCCTCTATTGGACCAATGTCTGTTGAGCTTGACATGCCTAATAGAAATTACATGTTATTGTTGGCTAGACCAACCGATTTCAAAACTGTTGAGAAGTGTTTTGATCGTTGGTAGTTGTCGGGCTGTGAAACTAAATGGCAATGACGGTTTTAGCTGTTTGAAAACCTAAAAACAGCAAACCACACGCCCTCGATCACAAAGATCATCAGTGTTGATCAGCGGGGCAAAGGTAACGATAGATAAATAGGGTAAGTTTCAGTATATTAGTTAACATGAATATTGGATTCATAGGAGATGTGTCTGTTGTGTACATCAGTCAACTGCCTTTTTTTAATTATGAAGCTCGTAACATTATTGATTGCAAATTATTACAGGAAAGAACCGATGTTTCTTGGGATGTGTATCAGGAGTTTTTGAAGGAGTCGAAAAAACGAACGGAAATCGTAAGTCCTTGCTGTGAAATTAAGAAATAATTTTAATGTCGATACGATAGCAATTTGAACGAATGAAGAGTCGCATTGATCATTTAAATAAAAAGCTGGAGGATGCAAATACTCATGGTTCAAAAGGATCTCTGTCTTTAACTGCTGCGGTAAAAAAATATATATAATTATATATTTTATATTCCGAATAAATGATGATTTTATTATGTTGTTAGAGTATGAAAGCTTCTCGATTGATGCATCTCCATGCTAACTTCGGCGATGTAGAAGAAGGTTACTTCTCCGCCATTCAACCACCAGAGGCTATTGTGGAAGGTACATACGTGGAGCAATTTGGCTTCTAGAATTTATAAACTTAATGTGGAAAAAACAGTTTACAACACCCCCCCCCCCCCCCCTCCCCTTCCACCCCTAGTTGATGCTGAACCTCCCGTACCATTTCGTGAACAGTTGAACAATATCACACAATATTCCAAGTTCACTGACTTGGCGACCCTTTTCTATGGCGATCTTCCTGCCACCTCTGGTAGTAGCATAGTCTCTAGTATAGAGTTTGATAAAGATGGAGACTTTTTCGCAGTAGGCGGAGTTACGAGAAAGATCAAGGTATTAAAATTAATGCATTCATTACTGCTTAATGTGATATACATGTTTCTGATAGATTTACGAGTACAATATGGTAGCCTTACAACAGCCCAAGTTTAATTCACTTCATTATCCAGTATTGGAGATACCTTGCCAGGCCAAATTAAGGTAGTATGGACCCTCCTCTCCCCTTCCCCCCCATTCCCACCCCCACCCCTTTCCCTTCCCTCGTCCAACAATTTGTATTTAATTATATGTTCTACTTGGGCTTCTCGATATCTTTAACTTGGTTTTTTTTTCATTAGCATTCGTAAACATAACTTAAGAATACAATAACTGTTTTATAAACATGCTTTGTTTGTAAATGGGTGTACTAACTTGCATTATTATAGTATTATGTCCCAGCCCCACCCACCCATTATTATGGCTTCCTTCCCTATAGTTCCGTGTGTTTTAACCCTTATCTCAAGCATCAACTGGCAGCCAGTGACTACGATGGTACCCTTTCCATATGGGACACCCAGTATCAGAGGTGTACTCATACATTCCAAGTATGTATGTATGTATGTATGTATGTATGTATGTATGTATGTATGTATGTATGTATGTATACACTCACATAATAATGACAATAATCCACTCTGATCTGCCCACTCTATTATATATAATGTAGGAACATGAGAAGAGGGTGTGGTCAGTCAGCTATAATTCGTATGACCCAGGGTTGATAGCGACAGGAGGTGACGATTGTTCCCTGAAGTTGTGGCACTTGAACAAGAACCATAGCGTGCGATCGCAACCAACCAGAGCTAATGTGTGTTCCGTTAGATTTCAGCCGGGTAATAGCAAATACAACCTGGCTTATGGCAGCGCTGGTCAGTTATGCTACTCCAGAATATTCCCAGACGTTGTTTAGTATTTTTTTTGTTCTTTCAGATCACATGATACGATTAGTTGACATTCGTAAATTTAACGAGCCATATTTAACCCTCAAGGGTCATAGAAAAGCCGTGTCTTATGTCCAATATCTTAATGATAAGGAGCTTGTTTCAGCGTTAGTATAATATATACTCTATAAAGCTATAAACAAATGTTAATTCGTGTTAGAAAACATCTTTGATGTAATTTCAACTTACAGCGTAAAAAGCTGCTGATTCGGCTATATCTATGTATTATATTCTGTCATGTTGTTTAGATCCACTGATAGTGAATTGAAACTATGGTCAACTGAGACTGGTCATTGTATAAAGACATTCAGGGGTCACGTCAATGAGAAAAATTTCGTTGGATTAACTGTAAATAATGAATTCATTTCTTGTGGTGAGTATAGTGTTGAACCCTCTTCCCATCTATTGGTGATAACTTGTATTTTTAATGCTTGTAATCGTAAGGTGGATCTTCCTGATGTTATTTATTTTGTGTGTTTTAATTTCAGGTTCTGAGAATAATTCCTTCTGTGTTTATCATAAGTTTGTAAGCCAGCCTATTCTCAAGTATAAGTTCGATATACCAACCTCTGTACTAGTAAGTGATTTCACCACTAATTCATGGAAACTGTCCAAACACCCATTGTATGTTATTCTAGCCTGGCACTCAAGAACATAGAGATGAAGGGAATGATTTTGTATCTTCAGTTTGTTTTAGAAAAGTGAGCAATTAATAAAGCTGTTTTATTTCATATCATACTATACATTAAGGTTGAATTTTATGTAATAATAATAATCGTATAATGCATTTTTATTTATCATAACTAGGACTCTAGGACCATTTTAGCAGCTAATAGCCTTGGTTATATTAAGGTATGGGAATGGCTCAATTATAATGTGCGTAATTTATCGTTGTATTATTACTATTAGGTTCTAGAGATGTCATGATGAAGTCATTGCAAATATTATATTATAATAAAAATAAATAGTGTGACAGTTCCTAATCCTAACTCAACAAAAGATTAACCCCATTTCTTATTAATTAATGTAGTTTATTACTGTTAATTAATAAACACCAGCAGTGGCTTTGTGAGTAAGGGGTTAAAAAAGTGATCATTAATCTGTTAGTCTATATGTGGAGAGTATCAAGGTAGAGGTTATATATGTAAATAGTGTTGCAAGTTTATACCTTATAATGTTATTATAGATTAGGATCATCAGTTAGTTCATTAGTACTTGCTTTACGAGGTTCAATAGATTGTGTGGGCATGTCTTCCTTGGTGAGTAATGCTGTAAGCTACGTTGGTCCTAAAGATGCTCAGGATATCGACAATATGCTGTTCAACGATTACAAATATTCAGTCGATCAACTGATGGAAATAGCTGGTACGGATATATAGATAAATTATATAGATAAAGTGCTGAGGGAATAACATCAATAACTCGTACAATAGTGCATAAGTCTATTTACAGTGATACACAGTTGAATAGTAGGGTGTAGAGTCTATCAACTGAAACTGACAGTAAAACAGTTAAAAGGCTAATTATTGTTACAGCTTGTGTTACATACAATATACTGTGCATAGTGCTGTAGTTGTCATAAACAAGTTATACATTACAGTATATGCCTTAATTGATTAGTAATACCCTCAATTCAAGCCCTTTGTAATAAAAGATAAGGGTTATAGATAACAAGCCTGGCCAGTGGACAATATATTTAATTTCCTATACATATAGTATTTTTAATACGCAGATTGTAAAACCAACTAGCTGCTGCATGGGTGATTATTTATGTATATGATTATATATTATATAAATTATATATAATATATAAATAATCATCCATGTAGCAGCTAGTTGGCTTTACAAAATATATTGGTTGTGTTGTTGTAGTCCAATTTTTGCTTATACAATAAGTTAATGACACAAAGGTATGGCAATTGTTTCCTAATCACGATTGGCTCATAAATATTCATAATTAACAATATATTTTTTAACTGTGTTCAGGTTTATGCTGTGCCCAAACATTGGCAACATGCTATTCAATATCCTCATCAGAGAGAGGCAAGGACAGTAAGCAGACACGCGTTCTCATTGTATGTGGACCAGGCAATAATGGCGGAGATGGACTAGCTGCAGCCAGACATCTACTGGCATTCGTTAGTATGATAGTTAGATATGTGATTATATACGTTTATAGCGATATTGAGTGCCTAATATGTATAGGTAGTGAAGGTCTGTTCTACTTTCACATTGTTAATCACTACCTGGTATAAGGTTGCGATTGACATGCATTATAGGCCATCTCCCATTTCCCTTCCTCCTCCCTCTCCCCCCCCCCCGCATATCCCCTCTCAGTCTCCTGACTCTTTTAACAAGATGTGTATGTATATTTCATTTTTCCCAGGGATATAAGCCCGAGATATTTTATCCCAAACGACCCAGTAAACCAATCTATGAGATACTAACTACTCAGTGTATGGCACTGCGAATACCGTTTCTTGAAGATTTGCCGGTTCCAGCCAATATTGATGGGAAATACAGCGTCGTGTTGGATGCCATTTTTGGATTTAGTTTCAAGGGCAACGTGAGGTCCCCATTCGATAGGACACTAGATTTACTGAAGCAGTGCAAAACACCAATATGCTCTGTGGATGTTCCGTCGGGTAAGTTGTCACCAAATAACATCCACACTAATTTAAATTTAATTGCCTCAAGGATCCATTCAATTATACTACTAAAGCTATATAGATAATGTATATAGTAATTGCAGAAGGCATTTTTAAGAAAACTTTGTCACTTTGCATTAGGATGGGACGTTGAGAAGGGCAATGTTGGAGGGATAGGTCTGGAGCCAGAAGTATTGATATCGCTGACTTGCCCTAAGATTTGTGCCAATGAGTTTCGGGGACGACACTTCCTTGGGCTGCGTATTGTACCAGAAGAGGTTGCTAAAAAATTCAACATCGTTTTACCAGACTATCCGGGAATTGAACAGATAGTTGAACTATGAGAAAAAAAAAGGGAAAAAAAAAAGATTAGATCACATAATCATATTCATTGTTTTATTATCATGTGATTAATGTATGACAAGTGCTCATCACGTGCATCCGTATAAGTGTTTGTTTATACTCCTAAAGGCCCATTATTTTATTTACTGTTCTACGAGTTATTATCGAAGATGAGTGAAACCCAAGGTCTTTTGGACAAACCTGCAAGTGCTCCCGTCGCCCCGCCACCGCAATATGTACCCCAGCAACCAACTGCGGGTTACCAGCAACCAGCAGCGGGTTACCAACAGCCACCACCGCAGTACCAGGCTCCTGGTGGTGGTGGTCAAACAACGGTTGTGATCACCAATCCTCCCCAGGTGTATGGAGACACACCAGTGAACACTCGGTGCACTAATTGTCAGAGAGACATCGTGACCACCGTTAGATATGAGAGTGGTTTGTTGACGTGGTTGCTAGCCTTTTTGCTGTTTTTCCTTGGGTTCTGGTGTTGTTGCTGCATTCCGTGCTGTATTGATGCCACCAAAGACACTGTACACAGCTGTCCTAACTGCCGGCAAACACTTGGTGTGCAGAAAAGAATGGGATAAGACATTGAACATATTATATAGACTATACTAATAGATCTATATTGATTAAGTTACATTTATTGTACTGTGATTTTAAATGCATTTTTTCCCTTCTAAAGTCTCTAAACCGACTGAGTAGATTATACTATATATCTACAGTAGATCTGTAGTTTATCTATAGACCTCTTGCACTTACACCTTCGTCATCGAAATTAAACATGAATTAACCGAAAATACGGACCGCACCTACCC
>JAYJLX010045195.1:0-13081 GCA_036873525.1 Chalinula nematifera | reverse complement strand
CATGTTTCCTAACGAGTTAGCTAGTACACACTACAAATCAATTAAAGCACGTGTCTTCGTGCTCTATCGGATTTATCATGGATTTTATCCATGATTTATCCGTACTCGCTTCCGGTCTTGGAGCTAAAAATAGAGCACTCGGCCTTCGGCCTCGTGCTCTATTTTTAGCTTCTCGACCGGAAGCTCGTACGGATAAATCCGATAGAGCACTCAGACCCGTGCTTTAACTATTACCTATAAATAATATTTTTAGTTATACAATTATAAATTTATCATCTTAGTGTTTATTGTTAGTGTTATACATGCCATACACCCTTGTTAATGATAATATTATGTGTAGTTTGCTACATAATATATAATGTATTGTATGTATTGTATCATTTCCACAGTGGGTCAGAACACCACTGTATTTTGCATCAATGAAAGGACATGTTGAAGTAGTTCAGCTGTTGCTAAACTATAATGCTGATCCCAACATCATTAATGTGGTTAGTTATACTTTTTTAAGTATGTTTATATTGCATGTGTTACACAAGTGTTTAATGATCCTAAACCACACCCATAACTGTTTCATGTAATCATTTTAAGCCATGCATGGGTTTTCCTCATTTTTACTAACCCGAAGTGTCCCTGATTGACAGCCAAATTTGACTCTAGAACTGGACTGGGGCTTGGTCGATAATGGGTCAGGTCCCAATTTGGGATTGCGTACTCTATTTTGAGTTTTTACTATTTTTAGATACAATACGGAATAATGTCGTAATATACGGGTGTGTCCAAGGAGACCATTTTTTACTTAATTAAAACTCGTTAGAGGAGAATAGAAGCTGCAGTACGGCTCAGTCTTGTATCGATTATATGTTTGCTTTGGCTTAAGATTTCTGTGTTCAATCATGTTTCACAACAATGTCATAATATGCATATAAAGTGAGTAAGATATACTTCAATAAGTGTCAAAAAGATAATCAATTTTCATCCCCTCACGGTAAATACATTAAATCGTGTGCAATCATGTAAAATGTAGCAAATGTCCACAATGTTTCAATAAGTACTGATCCTCTGATAAGTGCCCATTTTCTTATTTTCACTATAAGTACCTGCGCTTAATATCCCGTCAGTACGGTATCTGTGATTCATGTTTCTCAGTTATGCATGTATATATACTGAGCTAGCATATATACTATGGGTTGTGTGGTGTTCTGACATATTTCCAATTTTATGTACAGTACCTATTTTTTTGTGGATAATTAAGTGTCATCAGCTGAATGACCTTGTAATAAGCAAAAATTTTACAGTTGAAAATTTTAAAAAAAAATTTATCTAATTAACCCGAGCGTGGGCAGAGGGTTATAGTAGTCGGTTTGTGTGTGTGTGTCTGTGTGTGTGTTACCTTAAAATCTCTATGGATATTTGATAGTAGAATTTCACTGACACTCCATTGAAGGTGCTTGATGTCGATAATTCCACGATTTAAAGGATTTTTGAAAACATGGCTAAGATTAAGACGAAGATCTTCGAGTATTTTGATCGATAGTTATGCTGGTCGCCATTTTTTAGCCGCGCCCTTGAGCACATGTTGTTGCAATTTGTCAGTCACGCCTACTTTAATTTTATTATATTTTTGATCATGGCCTCTAGCTTGCTCTTTGGATACGCGCTTGGATAGCTGTGTTTAGAGTTTGCTCAAGTACCCTATAGTCTTAGATTTTTCTTTGAAGGACTAACTGCTGGAGTATTTTTTAGTAATTGGGAGTTTTTGTGAAGTGAAACTGGAGTTTAGAAAGACTGAGGACAAGACTACTGATCTGGCCATGTGTCAAGTTAGGCTACTATGTAAAACTTAATAGTCTACTCTACAAGTTTACTACATGCTTAATTGTAAGTCCATTTGGTTGTTTTAAGTGTGAAGAATTATAATTGAAGTATGTATATGTGCTGTGTTATTGCCAGTAAAGTGCTTGGTTTGTGTGTATGTGCCAGACTGTGCATGAAGTGTGTATGTGTTTCCTGGTGTAAGAAAGCTGTGTTGTCAAATTTCATTTGTTTTGAATGAAGTGAATATACATGCATATCCGCGAGGGTTTAGCACTTTAGTGCTTTCATTTAAATAAAGGATTTATTGTTATCTATAGTGGAGTGGGGGAGAGTACACACAACACACAATATAGTACTTTACATTATGTACACCATGTACTTGTGTGTAATGTGTAATTATATTATGTGTTGTATTATTTCACAGCCGAGCCATACAACGTTCTGTGTCATGGCATCTGATGAAGGACTGTATACTGAATTGGTATGCATAATTTCTGTAATAGATGTACCTCATGCAGCTCAATTTCTTGTGTACAGTAATTTCCTACCATACCTTGCTATAGTCTGCTATGTACATGTAGACCAGTGTAAATGGTATTAAAATATGAAAGTAAAGGGTATAACTGCACACGAAAAAAATTTTTTTGTCTAATTCAATGTCCCTTATGTAAAGAAGGCTATAGAAGCACTGCTACATGTAAGTCAAAACATAAATGCCTATACTGAGATATAGAGCTGCAAAGTGCAAAGATTTTTAAAATTTCCACCATTTTTAATTTTTTCCTGTTCGGGGGTGTGGTCATGCGTGATGGGACTTCAGTGTTTTAAAATTCCACCTGATCACGCATGCTATAGGCTGTGCTATCCTTCAAAAATGTGTTAAATAAGCACATATTTTGTTGAATAAGCGCAAATTTTGTGTCAAAAACTTAGACAAAAAGTAACACAGCACCCAGAATTTTTAGTTAAAGGAATTTAGTGTTTTAAAATTTAGTGTTTTAAAATTCTACCCATTCACACTGCTCTCCTGCCTCGTGTAAGCAGCTATTGATCTTAAACTTTACAGAAACATTACAGAAACATTCCATGCAGTTTACCCGGTATATACTATAGTGTTGGTACACATTTACTCACAGAAATGATATCCATTACTGAGTTTAGTATAGCGTGTTTATTAAAGAAGGGGTGTAACAAGGAATAATAATAACTATATTGTTAATGATATTCTTTGTGGGTCAAAGTAATTGGCATTTATATAGTGCAAAGTCCTTGTGTACATGGAACACTTTTCAACAAGGGTATATACTTTAAGTAAGATATTGCATGAACAAAAGGGTAATGATTATACTATACATAATAAATAAGGGAAATTAAAAATCAGCTCTATACTTTTAAATAATAATATTGAAATTTTATCAAAATGTCAAAGGGTCAAACTAAAAGACGCGTTGGGTTAAAAGTTTACAAAAATAACTAAACAACTAAGAGATATACAATAGTGTTATACTCCAACCCTTTATCAGAAAAAAATTATCCTCCATCTTATTTCTTGTTCTTGGTGAAATAAATATTATAATTTTAATACAGTTGTTAAAGTTTTTATTTGCACTCATAGTTTTCAATCTTTTATACTGTATATCTGATATTTATGGTCCTGTTAATACAGTGATGCACATTTTTTGTGACTATAATACTATTACATTGTACGTGTATGTAGGCATGAGATGGAGGTTGAAGTGACTTTATTATGTTGTATTTATTAAATGGCTTGGAGTGTAATATGGCTGGTTATTGCACGAGTGGGCGTGTCATATTTTCAAAAGCCACAAGCGAGTGAAAATAAGCCCACGAGTGCAATGACCAGCCATATTGTACGACAAGCTATTTAATAGCAGTTTTATTATGTGGTATAACGATAAAATACAGCAAAAATAAACTTTATACACCGGCAATAAACACAGTTTTGAAATATAAAAAATCCATCGCTCCAACTATATATCTATGCATGGTGACTTACAGGCGGTCACAGTAGTCACTTTCCATGCATTCACACAACAAAGTTAGCTCAATTCATCATTGAATGACAAAAAAACCCTTTAAATCGGTAGCAAATCAGATTGAAACGCTTGATCAACCATGTTTTGCATCTATGTATTTCACTATGCGTGGTTTTAATTAATGCAATTGTACGCAAATTTTCCATGCAATACACACCATGATGATCCGCTTCATGTTTTAATTATTCTCCATTATAGGTTGGTGGTACTCCTCTTCATGTGGCTGCTAATAAAGATATTGCTGAGCTTCTCATTAACAGTAATGCTAATATCAGTGTAGTATCAAATGTGAGTATGTTATGTTATTGTTGTTTTTGATTCACATGTAGTTAATTGTAAGGTATTGCGAAAAAGGATTTGTTAAATTTCTTACACTCAGTTAATAATGTCCTGTCATTAACTTATCTGTTTGTATAGGATGGTGATACAGTATTACATGATGCTTGTCTACGGGGTCGTATTGATGTACTGAAGTTCTTTATTGATAAAGGAGGGCTGAGTCTTATTAATACTGTCAATAAGGTAGTATAGCCTTATAATCTAGTCTTTTTTTTGCAATCGGTTTCTTGCAGTAATTTTTTATTTCTGTGACATCAAAATATATGCCATGCTCCCTAAGCACATGCAATGATACATTAAGAAAAAAAAATTATAGTGCCACACCCAGTTCTTAAAGTGCATTGTATGCATGATGATTTATCCCGAGTCACGTAGTGGGGAGGAATACAGTAGTTGGCATGTTAGTTAGTGTGTTAGTTAATTAGCAGTTTAAAGTTATAAATATTAACATGCCATAGCTGGGGTACATGTACCTGGTTCAAATCCAACCCGGGCACTTTTTTTTTCACCTGAGTGAGTTCGAGTCCTGACTATAGTACTATTACATTGTATACGTAGGCATGAGATGCATGGAGGTTGAAGTGACTTTCTTATGTTGTATATGGCTTGGACATGGCCAGAAAAGGGTGGACATCTGATAAAATCAATTAATTTTTTAACACCCACGGGCGAAAATTTTTACATGGCGGAGAGTATAGGAGACTCGATTTTACCTTGTTGCAACTCAAAGGAATAATTTTGAATCATGTTTGCCGTCTTGAATTATAAAATTTCAACCCTTCCTGAGACTGACAAACTAAGTTAGAAGTCGATCGAAGGTACTTTCTTGAAGAACAATTTGCGCTCGAAAATTTCGAGTTTATACGCCATTTTTCCAGTGGTAAAGAGTACAAATTGCAATGGAGTGTCATTTAATTTCTACTATCAAGTATCCACAGAGATTACGTGGTAACATACAGACAGACACACAACGGACTACTATAACCCTCCGCCCACGCTTGGGTTAATTAAGCTTTGTTACAGAAAGTGCCCAAAGAGAGATTTCATACAGTAATACAGTGTAACTCATACTGATCAATACAACAGCAGTTATAGGGAACATTAACATAATACATACTATATCTATTGTATTACTATAAATAGTATTTTTTAGTTATACAATTAGGAATTTATCATTGTTGGTGTTATACATGCCATACACCCTTGTTAATGGCAATTGTGTAGTTTGCTATGATTGTACATATAATGTTCATATATTGTATCATTTCCACAGAATGGCGATACACCACTGTTGAATGCATCAATGCATGGTCATACTGAAGTGGTTCAGCTGTTGCTTAACTATAATGCTGATCCCAACATCACTGATGGGGTTGGTTATAATTTTTAAGTATGTTTACATGTACATCGCATGTGTTATACACAAGTGTTTAATGATCCTAAACCACACCCATAACTATTTCATGTAATCATTTTAAGCCATGCATGGGTTTTCCTCATTTTTACTAACCCGAAGTGTCCCTGATTGACAGCCAAATTTGACTCTAGAACTGGACTGGGGCTTGGTCGATAATGGGTCAGGTCCCAATTTGGGATTGCATGCATGCTCTAGTTTGAATTTTTACTATTTTTAGATACAATACGGAATAATGTCGTAATATACGGGTGTGTCCGAGGAGACCATTTTTTACTTGACTAAAACTCATTTAGAGGAGAATAGAAGCTGCAGTATGGCTCAGTCTTGTATCAATTATGTTTGCTTTGGTTTAGAATTTCTCTGTTCACACACGTTTTTCACAACGAGATTGTCAAAGACTCAATATTGAGATGTTTTATTAGAACTTTGCCAACTGATAACAAGTCTATTAATATACAAGAATACATGGATCATATCTGAATAATGTTATAAAAATACATTAATGATACATCGTATAGATAGGCCTCATATTATAGTTAGTTCATACTTAAGTTCGAGTCAGTCTCTCTTCTTGGTGGCTTTGTCTTTAGCAACAAATCTGCCAGGTGGAGCTTTTCGGTTATGTGGGCGGATGGAGCGCTTGAGTATGTGGGCGGCTGCTTCTTATATACGGGTTCCTCACGTGACCCCGATGAATCTGATTGGTCCGTTTGAATTTCCTTAATTTGATCCGTTAGGTCAACTTCCTTGGATTCGCCCACGGTTACATCTTCACTCTTCTTCTCCAGTGCGAAGCACGTCTCTGTACCGATTCTTGAGAGGGCATCAGCATTTGCGTTAGCACGTCCCTTCCGATGTTCCACAGTAAATTGGTAATGTTGTAGGGATAGACTCCACCGTGTCAGACGAGCATTCTTGGTGTCTTTGCTTTTATCTAGCCACACTAACGCTCTGTGGTCTGTCATGACCTTGAAGGGTTTTCCCATGAGGTAGGAGAAGTTCTGAATTCCCAATTTGATGGCCAAACACTCCTTTTCAATCGTCGAGTACTTTTGTTCACGGTTTAGGAGTTTACGACTATAGTAGGCAATTGGATGCTCCTGCCCTTGTTCGTCTATCTGGGCTAAAACAGCTCCCACTCCATATTCAGAGGCATCCGTTTGTAGGATGAAGTCTTGATTGAAGTTAGGGTTCCTCATCACAGGGTGGGATCCTATAGAGCTCCCTTCAAATGGTCAAATGAGGCTTGACACTCTGCAGACCAAATCACCTTCTCTGGTAGGGATTTCTTTGTTAAATCTGTCAAGGGCTTTGCTGTACTGGAATAATTGGGAATGAACCTTCGGTAATAGCCAGTTAGACCAAGGTACGTCCTGACTTCCTTCTTGGTTGTTGGTCATGGGTATGCCTCAATGTTGGCAATCTTGCCTGGCTCTGGTCTGGTTCTCCCTCCTCCTATGATATGTCCTAGATAGGTGCACTCAGCTACTCCAAATTTACATTTTCTTAGTTTCAGCGTGAGCCCTGCATCCCTTAGCCTGGTTAACACTTGACGTACATGTTCTAGATGAGTGTCCCAATCTTTGCTATAAATAACCACGTCATCCAGATACGCACTCACAAAGGGTTGACCTCCGATAACTATATCCATGAGTCGCTGGAAAGTGGCCGGAGCCCCGCATAAACCAAAAGGCATCACCCTAAATTGGAACAATCCCAAGGGGCTATGCCAACGAAGGCAGTTTTACTTCTATCTGCTTCCGCTACTGGAACTTGCCAGTAACCCTTAGATAAATCCAATGTTGTTATAACCTTGGCTTGTCCCCAGAGGAGGTTGGACATACGTCATTGATCGTGTGACGTCTTGTGACGAAATACGATATTCCAAGATGGCAGGCAGCTCGATGGCTTTGCTTGAAGGGCTTTGAAAATCCTTTCATACTTTACGATTCTTCGAATTTAAATGGTTGTGAAGGTTGGTATAGTGTTATGGTAATAATCTGTGTTGCTGAAGAAGCATATGCAATTGTTTCTTTTGCGTGACCACGACTCAAACAGTATTGGAAAGCTGTCGAGCAAAATATTGCACCAGCAACAAGTCTCTTACTCTTGAAGTGGATTGTAGCATGACTGGAAAGCACTACTTAACTTGCAAGAAAAATCTTACTGTATTAGCATGTACGGTTTAGGAGTAAAGTGCTTAAGAGTGTACCTAGGTCTGCAACTAGATAGATTTCTTAAGGCACTGTAGAGCCCATTTTGCATAGCAGCCATCCAAAACTTTACTAGCAGAATTATATAAAGCTACTGCAACTACTGGCATTGTAAAATCCTGTGTTTGCAAACGTTCGAGGTAGCGCACGCTGAAAATCCTAGTTTTCTTGAGATTGTCCTCGGAAGATGCAGAGGATGGAGTTTAATGATATGCACGAAGTACGCACGTGAGCTTTTATGATTGTGAATGACGCATGTCCAACCTCCTCTGGCTTGTCCCCAGATTGTCCAGAATGTCGGTTATCCTGGGCATGGGGTAGGCATCTCCCACGGTTGCTGCATTGAGCTTCCTATAGTCAACACAGATTCGGATTCCTCCTCCTGACTTTGCTACCACCACAATGGGAGAGGCCCACTCACTCTTGGAGGGTTCCACAATTCCTTCTTCAATCATCTCCGTCAGCTCCTTCTGTACCTGCTCTGCATATGCTCTGGGTACGTGATAAGGGGAAAGTCGGATTGGTCGACTGTCTTCCTTGGTTCGTATGTGATGTTCAATGAGTCCTGTCCTTCCGGGTATATCAGATATCACTTCCCTAAACTCGAACAATAGATCTTCCACCTGTTGTCGTTGCTGTGGTAGTAGAGATGAACCCGTTCGAAGCTCTTTAATTGATAGTGAGTTGTGCAATTTCCATCCTGGTATGCTATCATCTTCTGACTCCTCTTCCTCTTCACATTGGAGAGCTTCCTCCTTACAACTCTCTTGCGGGTCCCGTCGGTTCCATTTGCGAAGCATATTGACATGGAATATCACATGTTGCTTCTTCCTTTCAGGCATCATGCACTACTTTGTAGTTAACTGTTCCAATACTGCGTCTAATTCGGTATGGTCCTTGCCATTGAGCCAAGAGTTTGTGGGAGGAAGTAGGTAGTAATACTAGTACTTCGTCACCAGGCTGTAATCTCATCTCTCTGGCCTTCTGGTCATACCATTCCTTCTGCTGTCGCTGAGCTTCCACCATGTTTTCTCGAACAAACTCCTCTGCTTCCATCATTCTCCTCCGGACACATGTGACATACTCTATAATACTATCCTCTTCCTGATTCTGAGGACCAGTCCATCCATCCTTGAGTACATCCAACAGGCCTCTGACCTCTCGCCCAAACATAAGCTCAAATGGACTAAACCCTGTACTTGCCTGAGGAACCTCTCTGTAAGCAAACATTACATAGGGGAGGAGTTGGTCCCATGGAACATCGCTTTGGTTCAGCCACCAGCACCCTTCGGAGCATTCCTTTGAGGGTCTGGTTGAATCGCTCAACCAGCCCGTCTGTCTGTGGATGGTAAGGTGAGGTGCGCAGGGATCGTATTCCGAGAAGTTGATATAATTCCCTTAGTAACTGTGAGGTAAAGCTTGTACCTTGGTCTGTCAGAATCTCTTTGGGTAGCCCAAACCGACCAAACACCCCAATCAATGACTCTGCTACTGTCTTGGCATCAAACTTCCTTAGTGGTATAGCCTCGGGATATCGGGTAGCATGCATAGTCCACAATGACTAACGCATATTCGTTTCCCTGTCTAGTCCTGGGAAGAGGACCAATGATATCCATCGCGATTCTCTCAAACGGTTCCCCAATGATGGGTAGTGGTACCAGTGGGGCCTTTTTATGGTCCCTCTGCGCTGTCTTCTGACACTCGGGGCATCCTCGTAGGTAATTGGCAACATCCTGGTGAACAGTAGGCCAATAAAACCTCCGTAGTATACGTTGTACAGTTTTATCCCTGCCCAGATGTCCAGCGATTGGTAACGAATGAGCGAACTCCATGACCTTCTGTCTATAGGTCTTAGGCAACAGTAACTGGTAGTATTCGGACTTGTCTTTTTCCCGAGGGGCCCACTTCCTGTACATTATTCCCATTCTTGACCACCATCGTTCTTGGATTTCTGTCGCTCCATGACTGAAGGTCCGCTTCCACCTGTTGTGCCTGTTTTAGAGCCTCACAAGATGATGGGTCAGTCGAGTTAGCACTCATAGTTTTTTGTTCTGCCGTAGGAATGATAAACAATTCACCTGAGAACGGAAATTCCTGCTCCAAAATGTTGCCATCTCGATCTTCACCTTCTGGGGATACGGTTTGTTGAGGTAATTGAATTCTGCTCTGAAGTCTCGTGGTCACTGCTAGGGCGGTGTCCGACTCTCTTGTCCATTCCTTCTGTTCTTCTTGTATCTGTTCTCTAATCTGTTCCTTCACTGGTAAAGGCATGTGGTTCCATAAGTGAGGTCCAAGTTCCACATCTTTTCCAAGTAGTACATCGGCAGGTAGGCTATCGGATACTCCTGCCACTATGTGATAATTCTTCCCATCTAGTTCAATGTCGACCCGAGCTACTTGGAATGTGACGGCCTCTCCACTGGCAACTCTCATTGTCACTGTTTGTCCCTCAATAACTCGTCCTGGGTCCACTAATGCTCCACTGACTACTGTTCGTGAACACTGAGTGTCCAATCGAATATCCGTTACAGGCTGACCGTTTACCACTCCCTGGCACTTGTATGAGGTGTCATGTCCATGGAGACACCCAAAGGCTTCGGCTCGACAATCTCTCATTAGATGTCCTTTCTGCCCACACCGGTAGCAGGTCCGCTCCTCTCGGAAACTGACAGTTTTAGATCTGGGAATGGATGGATTACGGGTTTCTATCTTCTGGGAGACAGATTCCACAGTCTGGGATCTGGGTGGTGTTCCTGGTGATGACTTCTTATTAACTTCTTGGGGTCGTGGTTCAGCACGCCTCGACACCAGGGAGCCAGTGGCTTCCCTCTGCATCAGAGTGAATTCTCTCAATCTGCGCCCCATTTCATGGGTTGTCTCCAGGTTCTGTTGCAGTAGCCAATTCCGGCTAACACTGGGAAGCATCCTCATGAACTGCTCCCGAACTACTCTTTCCACGATGGCTTCCTCTCTTAGGCGCCACGTCTCTTCTGTGTACTCCTCTGGCTCCTCTCCAGGAATTAACCATCTTCTCGTGAGAGTCCTGAGCTTCAGCAGGAGATCAGCGGGGTCTTGGGAGGCACTATACTTCTGCTCCCTTAGTTTGATTCTATTGGCTTCAGGTGTGGTCTCGAACCTGGCTAGCACCGCCTCTTTCACTTCTAGGTAGCCAGCTCGTGGTCCCACCTCAGAGAATGCTGTTCTTGCTCGTCCTGTTAAGACACTCAACAGTTGCGCTGGCCATTCTTCTTCCGGCACTTCGTTACGGATCATGGCTCCTTCAAACGTATCCAGGAAGTCTTCGATATCGTCTCCTTCGGCAAAAGGAGTCATCAACTTCGTGGCCTTCTGCTGTCCTCGTTCATTAGGGCGTCCAGGTCCATGTTCCTGTCTTTCCAACCATTCAAGTTGTCTCTGCTGGACTTCCGCCATTTGTAGTAGGCATCGAGTAAGTTGTTCCGTCGGCTCCATCCTTGCTCTACTCAAATCAGGCAGCGCCTGGGTCCTTTTCAACCTCTCACTACGGCGGTTGACTGAAGAGACCGAGTGACTCGTTGTTATGCCTGTTAGTACTAGAGTAGTTGGCTTGACTCTATATCGCGGTTAGTGTTCATTCACCGATTGTAGTGGGTCCTGCTCACGGCTGGTCTTGCTGGTATCCCACCGCTGCCACCAAATGTCAAAGACTCAATAATAAAATTATTGAAATGTTTTATTAGAACTTTGCCAACTGATAACAAGTCTATTAATATACAAGAATACATGAATCATATCTGAATAATGTTATAATAATACATTAATGATACATCGTATAGGCCTCATATTATAGTTAGTTCGTACTAGTCAGTCTCTCTTCTTGGTGGCTTTGTCTTTAGCAACAAATCTGCCAGGTGGAGCTTTTCGGTTATGTGGGCGGATGGAGCGCTTGAGTATGTGGGCGGCTGCTTCTTATATACGGGTTCCTCACGTGACCCCGATGAATCTGATTGGTCCGTTTGAATTTCCTTAATTTGATCCGTTAGGTCAACTTTCTTGGATTCACCCACGGTTACAGAAATATACTTCAATAAGTGTCAAAAAGCAATTAATTTTCGTCCCGTCACGGTAAATACATTAACCATTTTCTAACTGTTTTTACTATAAGTGCCTGCGTTTATATATCCCGTCAGTACGGTATCTGTGGTTTATGTTTCTCATCGCTACATGTATAATGAGGAAAAATTTTACAATTGAAAATTTAAGTTAATTTAAATAAAGGATTTATTGTTGTCTATAGTGGAGTGTGGGAGAGTACACGCAACACTTAATATATAGTACTTTACATGTGCACTATATACATATACTTATGTGTATTGTGTAATTATTTCATGTGTTGTATAATTTCACAGTCCAATTATACACCGTTATATATGGCATCTGCTACAAGGCATACTGAAGCGGTACAGCTACGCACGGTGCTGATCCCAACATCGGAGATAAGGTTGGTATGTATAGTTTCTGTAATAGATTTACCTCAGCTCAATTTCTTGTGGAGTAATTTCGTACTATACCTTGCTATAGTCTGCTATGTACATGTAGACCAGTGTAAATGGTATTAAAATATGAAAGTAAAGGGTATAACTGCACATGAGAAATTTTTGTTGTCTAATTCAAAGTCCCTTGTATAAAGAAGGCTAGAAGCACTACATGTACATGTATAAGTCAAAACATGAATGCCTATATATACTGAGATATAGAGCTGCAAAGTGCAAAGATTTTTACAATATTCACCATCTTTAATTTTTTCCTGTTTGGGGGTGTGGTCATGCGTGATGGGAATTCTGTGTTTAAAATTTCATTCGATCATGCATGCTGTGCTCCTTCGAAAATGTGTTTAAAAAGTTATTAAATGTTTTACTTAAAAATAGTATTTTTACATCACTGCTAAAACAAAGGTCTAAAATTTACACTAAAAGGGGTATAAAACAGTTGTCTCCTGGGTCATACCAAAAAAGATACAAACTTAATTTATACCGCAATATCGAAAGGTATGCAATTTTATACTATATAATGCTATGTATGTATAAATTTTAAACCTTCCCAAGACTTGAATCATATAATTCTTTTAATAATAAAAATCAATTATATATATGTATATTACAAAATCAAAATGAAAGCACTCAGTAAAGTGCTGAACCCTCGCGGCCATACATGTATATCATACAGTATTTACATTTGATCCAATAAAAACCTGATTGATA
>JAYJLX010045184.1:0-13084 GCA_036873525.1 Chalinula nematifera | reverse complement strand
AGGGTTAGCTTTGGCATTGAGAAGGATTTGAGCCACTTCAATGTGATTATTATCAACAGCTATGTCAAGAGCAGTGTTACCATCTTTGTCTTGATGGTCTACACTAACCTGAATCACATTGAGTAAGAAGAGGAGAGCTTCAGTATTAGCACTTAATGATGCTTCGAGGAGAGCAGACTCAAATGAGTAATCATTCATAGTTGTTTTGTTGATGTTTAAGGTAATTTCATCATTTATTTTAATGCTTGTGACTCCCATCAATCTTAAGAAGCTTTGGTTATGTGTAATAAGTGAAGCTATCATTTCTTCATCTTCTTTAATAGTGATTATTGTGATATGTATTGAACCACTTTCTATTTCATACCATTTCATTTTTTTGCAAAGATTTGGAAACATGGCTTTCAGGAGCACTTCAAACAAGCTCATATCTCGCTGGCCCCAAGCATCTTCTAACTTAAATAACACTAAGAGTGAAATTTGCTGCATGTTCGCTTTATGAACAAAAGGTTTTAGCTTGTTGTGTAGATGACGAATTGATGTTTCACGCTTAAACTGAGAAATATTGGTTTGGTGAAGTTCAAGCTTGGAACAAAGGTCAGCTGAATCTGGTAACTTATCTAGAACCTCTTCGAGCAGGTCGCAGTCAAGGAACGTGTAATGGCAACTAAGGACATCAAATAGTTGAGTTGTTGAGGTAACGCTATGCAAGTTGCTAATTCCATAGCTGTTTTTTAATCGATAAAGGGAATTTGCTAACTTATCTAGGCTGATGGTATTCGATTTCACCAGTTGATTGCATTTTTCTTCTGTTTTCTCTTCCAAGCATTGAAATTGCTTGTTTAATCGCTTTAACTCTGTTACCACACCCTCGTCTACTTTTTCAGAAAACGTAACCGTATTTTCATGAGAGGTTTTTGTCTTGTCGAATCTATTTACTTTGGTTTGAATTTCCCCAGCTAATCTCATCTCTTCAGCTGTTTCTAAAGCTTCTACTACATTGCTCCATGTAGCATGAGGACAAGCTCTCAACCATCTGTCATACAGTGCTAGTTTCTGCTCAATGTTGTTACCTGGGTGGTCTTTCTTGATAGCATCAATCATTGGTTGACTCATCTCTGGTAAGTGTATGGCCACTCTCTCCCAATGTACTAAATCCTTCAAGGACTCATCCAGGGACTGTATTGATAGCTTGTAATCATGAGCCATATCTATTGGTCCATCAATAAGGGATATTGCATTAATGATTAACTGATTTATGGCATACAAAAGGAGAAACAAGCTTACCTGTTGATCAAAAGAGGTCACTTATCAACCACTTCCTGTTTCAGGAATGTTAATCAACTGAAGCCTTTTGGTTAATTTTTTAATAACCAATTATGTTTTTTGTTTGAACTATCTACAGATGCTAACACAATACACAATACTTGACCATTGTATTGTATGTGTTCTATGATTAGCTACATGAGTTCCTATCATAGTCACCTAATATATCCTCCTCCATCACAGTAGTATGGACCAATCTTAGACTACTGCCTCACTGTGCCCCCTCTATTTAACCCAATACAAATAGTATTTAGTATTTGTTCTTTAAGATGATTATATATGTGTTCATATCCTCCATTCACCGGCCACCTGGTTGGTATATCTCTCCCGGGGTATCACAATATATAGTGAACCAGTAGTATATGTGCCTGCCTTAATGTGTCGTATTTACACGCAATACAAATCACTTGTAGGTTGTTTATATCAAACAAACAAATAAACTCATTGCGGCTTGTGGCAGAACACAACATAACACACAAATAAACTTGCAATGATATAATAATGTCTATTACGTCAATGTTTAACCCATTATTAAATACATAGTATTACGTTTATACACTATAATATATTTATGTTGGTCCCTTATAAAAGTACTGTTTCATTGTAAATATAATTAGCATGGAGGACTATACCTACATATGGAGGACATTACATCGTGTACTGTGTTCAATAATGATCCATATTCATATAATTTATAGTTTTATCTTACTTCTGTTATATTAATCTGTCTATCGGTCTGTCTGTGTGTGAGGTGTTTTTTGTGAATAGAGTACTATACTATAGGAGAGTGAGTACTTTGGTATATTCCATGATATACAGTGTATCTACTTCTGTCTGTCTACGTGTGTGAGGAGGTATATTAATGTGGTTAGAGTACTATATATCATGCATGCAGCATATCTATGTCTATCTGTGTGCGTGTAGGTGTCTGTGTGTGTGTGAGGTATTACTGTGTATAGAGTACTATATACTATACTGTATGCATAGGATAGTGAGTAAGTACTGTGGTACATTCCCCAGCTCACTCACTCAATCCATGACTCTGTTGTTTGTGAATAGTTGGTGATGGTGTTTATCCTAGTTTAGCACATATATTAGAATCATAAGTTTATGATTCGATAATAAGTTCTGTGTGTTGTATGTATGATTGGTAATTGTGTTCTAGTGTTTTGTCTGTGTGTGTATCACTTATACAGTATCAATAGTAAATGATGAGTACACTCCTCTCTATTGATGTGCTGAGCGGCCGGGAACAGGTGGGTGGGTGGGTGGGTCATTACCCAATTATACTATAACCTGATCAATGGTTCTTCAGATGTACTCACCATTCTATCTCTATGTGTGACTGTAATATATCACTCTGTTCAACAGAATATACTTCTCCACCAATAATCCACCTATACCCTCATCAGTAGAGTAATGATACCTATAATACCCTCTTTAGTAAAGTGACAATACCTAATACCATTACAATACCCTACCTATACCCTCATTAGTATAAAGAGATGATAACCCACCTAATACCCTTATACTCTCTCTGTTGTTATCAGTTATGTTACATCTTAATTGATTAATTATACATCACATTATGTGTATTTGACCTATTATACATTAAATAAACTATGTATGAAAAATGGCAGTGGTAATTATGGTAGCTAAGATATATATTACTTTGTCAGTCTGTGTGTAACTTATCTCTAGCAGATTATTCATTGTGTGTACATACATGTACATACAGTAGCTAGTCCTGCGTATAGTAGTATAGACAAAGTATAGTAACAGTTGTCTATTGTTATTACAGTATTGTTTCACACTCTGACTATTGCCAGTATATATGATATTGCATCCATGAGTAATAGGAGATATATTTGGTATATCATATACGTTTAATGTTTATAGATCTAATAGTTGCATGGGCTTTATGGTGTTTCTGCAACTCTAATTCACCCATTGAAGTCATTTCTATCAGTTTGTTAATGTTATTTAAAATTAAGATATTTTTGTTGTAGTAATTTGATGTGCTTGAAATGTGAGTGTCTGTGTTTTAATAGATCACTCAACATATAGATCTATCAATAAAAATTGGATTTTTTCACTTAATGGCAGCTATAGATAAACTTTTTAGTTGAATGTCACATTATTTAATTAACAAAGTTTTATATCTTTTTTAATAAGTATTATAATGATTAACATGAAATCCAAATATAATAGCATATAATCAAAGCAATTTTAAAGTTGAAAAAAAAACTAACAATGTTTAAAATGTAAAGGGCGTGTTTGATAGCGGGAAATATTCATCAACAGCTGGAATGCCTTTCTGTGCAGTGACAGGAACAATATCTTCGAAAAGCTTCTCTTTATCGAAGGTTCGCTTCATTGGTTCGTTGCCAAATCGAGCTTGCAATATGTCTGCTATTGAAGAATGTTTCTTACAGTAGTCAATTGCTTTTCTACCAAACTCATCTTCTTTGACTGCACTAGCCCCAGCATTAAGGAAAGCTTCAACAATACTAGTATTGTCACAGGAACAAGCTATCATTAGAGGAGTAACACCATGAACAAACACATCATCTGGATTACCAAGGTTATTTCTAATGTATGCCAAGTCACCCTCCACACAAGCAGTAACAAGCTCTCTTCTGCCAATGGACAATTGAAGAAGGCTATTAACCAAGTAACCAATCAGGTGGGCTTTATTGGACAAGCAAGCCATATACCATCCAAGAGATAAGCTCTTGTCACTGAGATCAGTGTTACTTAGATAAACATCAACCGTTTCTTTACTGCCACTATAACAAGCATAAGCAAATGAATCCATTGGAATACCGGACGCCAATCGCGTGTGTTTGTAGTCAGCATTATAGCTGAGGAGAAGCTTCACTCCTTCCTCATTACCTCTAAGACTAGCATACATTAATGCAGTCATTCCATTATTATTGATTATGCAAGGATTAGTACCAGCTTCAAGCAGCAACTTCATTATGTTTATGTTTTGATAAACTGTTTCAAAAAATAGCAAATTATGTCCTATACTGCTCAAAATATTTGGATCAGCACCATTTTTTAACAAAAACTTTAAAACATCGATATGTCCGTTAAGGCAGGAAGCAACAAGAGGAGATACATCCCTGATAACAGTGTTCACAGCGCTAGGACACTTTTTGACAATTTCTTTGACGATATCGAAATTACCTTGACTTGATGCAATTATCAGTGGAGTAAAACACGTGCTAGTAGCTGTATCAGGATGGGCCCCATGAGACAACAGTAGATTGACAACAGGTTTGTTCTTGAAAGTACAGGCAATATGAAGGGCAGTTGTACCATCAACATGTTCATAATCAATATTGATGTTTTTAACTTTTAGTAGAAATTTAATAATCTTCAATACTTCAATTGATGGTGAAGGATTTATGTCTAATACATTCAAAAGTACCGAATCAAAGGAAAATGTGTTTAGGCCAATCTGTAGAATAACTTCATTGTTGAGTTTGATACTGGAAATCCCCAGGAGAGAAGAAAGTTCCTTTTTTTGTAAAATGATTGATTTGATTCTATCAGCTACCTTTGTTGATCTTGGTATCTGATAGCTAACAATGGTTTCCTGCTGGGTAACACTTACTGTTAGATGACTCATGAGACGAGCTAATGATGAGAATAACAAGGCATTAAGTCCTCTGAGGTTGAACAGTGTTTTATCACCCCACTGTTTGTCCAACGATACACTCAGCTCACCAGTGGAAGATAATGAAGGCAATGAGAGTGACTGAGGAAATAAAGAGGCAGCTTGTGGTAATGATTGGATTGCTAAATCTTCTTCAAGTATTTCTACTTTTTTGAAATAACCATCATGTTTCAAACGCTCTGACAAACAGCTAATGACCTTCCAACTCAGGAAATTGTAGTGTGGCTGTAAGATGGTGAATAATTCACTACAGCTACTAGCCTCAGCTATACCCTCAATATGGCTGAACTCAGGGTCACTCAGTAGCTTGCTCTTTATTTCTTGCAGTGTTATCGCATGTTGAACGATTTCACTGGTCAAGTCTTCTTGTATCTTCTCCACAAGAGACGAGAACATATTGTATAGGTGAAGAGCCATGAATTGGAGGAGAAGATCAACAAGGTCACTGTTACTTTGTTGTTTGGCCATTTGTAGTAAGCTATCTCCTCCCACTGTTATACAGGGGTTAGCTCCTGTTTGAAGAAGGCATTCTATAACTGGTACAGATCCACTACCAGTAATGGCGTATGCTAGTGGTGAGTAGCCATCTTCATCAATATGGTTGACATCAGCATTAGCTTCCATTAAACACTCGACTACTTCAATATGGCCACAAGATGAAGCTATCATTAAGGGAGTTATTCCCAGGACTAGACTAGAGTTGATGTCTTTACTGAATCGTACAATGTGTTCGGCAGCTAAAGCTAAATCACCATTGGCGCAATACTGGTGAATTGTACTACTACCAGGAGGATCAATGTATTGTAGTAGAAAGCTGATGATATCAGAGTAGCCTAGTCTACAAGCTAGCAGTAAGGCTGGAGGTATTTGTGATTGAGGTAGTTTAGGAGCAATCATTGTCACAACCTCCATCATGTTACCTCTGATAGAGGACAGGAAGGATGTGTCCCCTTTAGTATTGGGTATTGAAGGGTTAGCCCCATACTTAATTAACATTAATGCTAACTGAGTGTACCCTTTGTAACATGCAATATGGAGGGGTGTGTTACCATCGTCTTTCTGATGGTTAGGGTTAGCTTTGGCATTGAGAAGGATTTGAGCCACTTCAATGTGATTATCAACAGCTATGTCAAGTGCAGTGTTGCCATCTTTGTCTTGATGGTCGACACTAACCTGAATCACATTGAGTAAGAAGAGGAGAGCTTCAGTGTTAGCACTTAATGATGCTTCATGGATAGCAGACTCAAATGAGAACAACTTGCTTTCGCTTTCATTAAAAACCTCATTGCCATTGATAGATAAGCTAGCCACTCCTAAGATACGTAAGAAGCCTTGCTTCTCCTTACCCATTGATACAAGGGTGTCTTCATCATCTCGATCTGTAACGAGAGTAATACAGATTGATCCTGGTACTACTTCATACCATCTCATCTTCTTGCTTAATCGAGGAAACATGGTCTCAAGAAACAGCTCAAATCTGTTCAAATCCAAATTTCCCCAGGCTTCTTCTAATTCAAAAAATACTTTCAGGAATATTTTTTCTTGATGGGCTTCTCTTACTAAAGGTTTCAATTGATTTTGCAAGGCTCGAATTGGATTTTCTTTTTTGAAGCCACGAACATCAGTTTTGTGCTGAAAAAGCTTTGAGCTTACATCTGCTGAATTAGGTAAATCTTCCAAAATTTCTTCAAGCAGGTCGCAATCAAGGAACGTGTAATGGGGTCTCATTGCTTCAAAGAAGTGATCCACATTTTGAATACCCTGGAGGCTGTTTTTAACTATATCGTTGACTTGTGAACGACGCACGGATCTCAGAAGTTTATTAATGTCAATTGAACCCGAGGTTACTAACTCATTGCATCGATCTTCAACATCATCTTCTATGCGCTTAAAGTTTTTGCTCAATTGCTGTAAAGTAGTTACCACGGCTTCCTCAACTTGGACAGAAATCTCCACCATATTTAATTGGTTTGGAGACATGGGAGTGATATTTGTGTGGCCCCTTCGTGAGAGTTGCTGGATTGATTTGACTTTGTGCTCAATTTTTGCTGCTATGTTGTTTTCCTTAGCTCTTTTTAAAGCATTGACTACATCACCCCATGTAGCATGAGGATGAGCTCTAAGCCATTCATCATACAATGCTTGTTTCTGTTTAATACAGTTACCTGGGTGATTCCTGTTGATCATTGTAATCATTGGGTGTGTTATCCCGGGTAAATGTATGCCAAAGCCCTCCCATTCCACGAGATCTATCAAGGACTCATCCAGAGATTGAACTGTCAGTGAGGGGTCTTCAAGTGACATCTTAAAAACTGATTACAAAAGACATACCGTTTCACAATTATATTACCATAAAAATTAATCAAAACAATACCTTTAGTCCATTAACTTGTAGAGAAACAAAAAAATAACCAACAGCCAGGGCTCAGGAATTTGATAATAGTTCCTGTTTATATATATCTCATGGAAGCCATAGACATCAAAGGACTTAGTAAGTCAGTGAACTTTTCGATCAAACAATATTTCATACGGAAAAAAAATTAAATTCACTGAAAAAAACCGAGACTTTCAGATTTTATTTCACGAATTTTCTAACATCAATAATATTGAAAATTGAAATTTAGCAATAACCTTAATAACCACACCCACTAGACTACGTGACCACACCCAGCAGCAATGGAGGAATAGGAGCTCGAGCAGGTGAGATCTAATCTAGGACTCTATCAGACGACTGTGAAGGATTTAGAAGCTAATTTTAAGCGCTGTGTCTGTGCAAGGACTCGCTACATGCAGTTGATGAACTGGATTGGTGAAAGCATAGATACTACAGTAAAGAAAGCTTAACCTTCAACATTGTTAGACCATAGACCAATGGGAAGATCAGTCATTACTGTGGTAAGCACTGTGTCCGTGTTTTAGTGTCTTACACACTAGCAAATATTATGATGAAAGAACTGTATCCATCAATTGTGCACTAGGTGTAAAAAGCTTTTTGTACTGAGCTTACTAGAGCAAAGCAAATAGAATATTTGGGCCTGTCTACCATTAATAGTGTACATTTCGATCGAGCGCCATAATGTGAGTCAGATCTCTGAGGAGAGTTCCACTGTACATATATGTAGTTTATGTGTGACTTAGCCATGTGGCCGTGTCCTCTATCATCTTTAGGTCTTTACTATGACTATATGCTACTATGGCATAACATTAATTGGTGGATAGTGCTGTGTCCATCTAATTATTTTATTATGATATTCTGTTTAGGTATATTGCAGATATCATTTATACACACTTCATAGCCAGTGTGGCTGCCGTATAAATCCCCGCCCACCCCACCTGTGATAGTACATTATTTGTACAATAGTTATGTAGCTATGGTACAACGTGTAGACGTCAATGACTAGATTGATGAATTCGGAACCAGGAGAGCGTAAGGTATCGTACTTTATACATGCACACGTGTATATGTGTGTACATATGCTATGTGAGTATAGCATACACAGACAGGACTACGAGACTTTATTACACTATCACTCATCCATCCATCTATCCATCCATACACCCCATTTGTTCTTGATTAACTTTTTTTTAATACAAACCTTTTCTTTCCTCTCCTTTTGCAATTTTATAGTTTAGACTAATAGTCTGCTACATGTGTATTACACATTGCTACTGAATTAAACTGGGGCCATTTTTTTGTTTCTTTAAGGTATTGATCATCACAGTCTTGAATCATATCAGCGAAGCTACTGAAGACATGGAAGATGCTAAGTTGTAACTGAAAAATTGAGGAAGACAACTTGAACTTGTATACTGTTAATTATGTTGAGACTGGATGACAGCCACCTGGATCATTAGTTGGCAGTATTTAACATTGAAGATGATTGTGAGGAATACAATTTCCCTTGAATTTCATTTAATGCTCATTAACTTAAAAACTTTTTTTTGTTAATCTAATTATGAGTCATTTTTTTTCATACGAGCTAGTACTTTAATTAATTCATTCAACTGCTTTACTTTGCAGCTTCTCAATGTATCTAATTGCATTATAATCCTGAACCTTTCGCTTGTTGATTTCGATAGTAAAGAGTATCTTAATTCATCCATTTATTCAAATTAATTTGAAAAAAAAAAAATTATGAATTTAACGTGGGCCGAGGGTTATACCAGTCGGGTTGTGTGTATGTGTCTGTCTGTGTGTTACCTCGTAATCTCAGTAAATACTTGATGGTAGAACTTCACTGACACTCCATTGAAGGCGCTTAATGTCCATAATTCCACGATTTAAAGGATTTTTGAAAACATTGCAAAGATTAAGACGAAGATCTTCGAGCATTCGATCGATAATTATGCTGGTCGCCATTTTTTTTAGATCGCGCCCCTTGAGCACATATGTGCGTGCAGTGGGAGGGGCTGGCTACTCGACACTAGCACTAAATACGTTCCTCTTTATGTTTGATCATAGACTATGGTATAATCGTGGCCTCTTTGAATACTAGCTTGGATGGGGCTGTGTTTATAGTTTGCTCAAGGCGCTACTCTTAAATTTTTCTTTGAAGGACCAACTTCTCATCTTTTGCTGGAGTATTTTCTATTGATTGGGAGTTTTTGAAGTGAAACTGGAGTTTAGCAAGACTGAGGACAAGACTATCTAACTATATGTGTTAAGTTAAGCTACTGTGAAGAACTTGATGGTCTCCTCTACAAGTTTACTACATGCTTGTAAGTTTTTACTTAGTCCATTGGGTTGTTTTAATTAAGCATGGAGAATTATTGTTGAAGTATGTATATATATATGTGCCGAGTTATTGTGAAGTGCTTGGTGTGTGTGTATAATACTGTGTTATGTCTGTGTATATCAAGGTGTATATGCCAGACTGCGAAGAATGTGTATGCTTTAGTGCTTTCATTTTCATACAAGAACTTAATTGTTTTATTCAACTGGCAGCTTGCGCAGTCCTGATCATATACTCCCAAATATTCTGCTTGTTCAATTTAACAGTAATAATATCCATTTATTCAACATTTGAATTGTAGTCCTTGAGCTTATTTAAAAAATAATGGAAACTACAGTATCTTTTGTGGTAAACAGAGGCAACTTCGTAGGTTGCTTGCTTAACAGTCAATATAATTAAATGGGCAGAGCTTGTATACAATGATAATTATTATTAATGACAATTACAATCAAAGAAAGTTTACAATAATTTAATCAATGTTACAGGTGCATGTTAGTAAAAAATAAAAAAATGGGAGGGCCCTGGGAAGCAAGGGATCTTCTACATGATTCTTAATTTGATTCCCATCCCGACACCTTTTATCAGAGGAATTAATTCAGAAGGCTGTCGTCCATGGTTTTAATTCCTATAAGGCCCAAAGAAAATGGCAAGCTAATAAAAAGTATAATAATTATACTAAAGTGTTGAACCCTCGCTGTCATGCATGTATATCTACACCAGCTTCATCCAACATAAACATAAACAAAGTTTCTTTCACACCACTAGTAAGTCCACACTATGGCAATATTAAAAGGTCAAACAATTCATTCATACAGTCTGGCACACACACACACACATTTATACAATAACATAGCCTACATATAGATTCTACTTCAGTCAAAATTCTTCACACATCAACAACCAACTGAAGTAAAAAACTTACAAGCATGGAGTAAACTTGAGGTAAACTTTTAGAGCAGACTAACAAGGTTAGCTTTAGAGTCTCCAACAGTCTAAGCAAGTATCAAAGCTGTGATCAAAGCAGCAAAGAAACCATGACAACGCAATGTGTGCTCAAGAGGCGTGGCTAAAAAGATGGCGTCAAACAAAACTATCGATCAGAATTGTTGAAGATCTTTGTTTGAATCTAAGTCACACATAAACTACATATATGTACAGTGGAACTCTCCTCAGAGATCTGACTCATATTACGGCGCTCGATCGAAATGTACACTATTAATGGTAGACAGGCCCAAATATTCTATTTGCTTTGCTCTAGTAAGCTTAGTACAAAAAGCTTTTTACACCTAGTGCACAATTGATGGATACATTTCTTTCATCATAATATTTGCTAGTGTGTAAGACACTAAAACACGGACACAGTGCTTACCACAGTAATGACTGATCTTCCCATTGGTCTATGGTCTAACAATGTTGAAGGTTAAGCTTTCTTTACTGTAGTATCTATGCTTTCACCAATCCAGTTCATCAACTGCATGTAGCGAGTCCTTGCACAGACACAGCGCTTAAAATTAGCTTCTAAATCCTTCACAGTCGTCTGATAGAGTCCTAGATTAGATCTCACCTGCTCGAGCTCCTTCCTCCATTGCTGCTGGGTGTGGTCACGTAGTCTAGTGGGTGTGGTTATTAAGGTTATGGCTAAATTCAATTTTCAATATTATTGATGTTAGAAAATTCGTGAAATGAAATCTGAAAGTCTCGGTTTTTTTCAGTGAATTTAATTTTTTTCCGTATGAAGTATTGTTTGATCGAAAAGTTCACTGACCATATAATAATGTACCTGTAACTGAAAATATTTTTGAACAGTGCTTTTGTTTTTTTGTGTTTATCAATAATAATAAATGAAGTTTAATTGGCACTCAAAATTAGTTAATTACATTCATGATAGCAAAAGGAGAAAAAACAAATAATGAATTATTGTCAAACAGTTTAGAATGTAAAGGGAGTGCTTGATAGTGGATATTCATCAACAGCAGGAATACCTTTCCTTGCGGTGACAGTAACAATGTTTTCGAAAAGTCTTTTTTTATTGAAGTTTCACTTCATTGGTTCATCAGTTATCAAATCGAGCTCGCAATATGTCTGGTATTGAAGAATGTTCCTTACAGTAGTCAATTGCCTTATTGCCAAACTCGTCTACTTTGACTGCGCTAGCCCCAGCATTGAGGAGAGCTTCAACAATACTAGTATTGTCACAGGAACAAGCTATCATTAGAGGAGTAACACCATGAACAAACACATCATCTGGATTACCAAGGTTATTTCTAATGTATGCCAAGTCACCCTCTACACAAGCAGTAACAAGCTCTCTTCTGACAATGGGCAATTGAGGAAGGCTATTAACCAAGTAACCAATCAGGTGGACTTTATTGTTTAAGCAAGCCACATACCAGCCAAGAGAAAAGCTGCTGTCACTGAGATCAGTGTTACTTAGATAAACATCAACAGTTTCTTTACTGCTACTATAACAAGCATAATTGAATGCATCCACTGGAATACCTAACTCCAGTCGAGTGTGCTTGTAGTCAGTTTTATAGCTGAGGAGAAGCTTCACTACTTCTATATTACCTAGCCTGCTAGCAATCATTAACGCATTATAACCCCTATCACTAATTATATGAGGATCAGCGCCAGCATCAAGCAACAATTTTATAACATCTATTTGTTGAGCAGCTATAATAGTTTCCATGAGAAGGCTCACACCACTCGAGTATAAAAAATTTGGATCAGCACCATTTTCTAACAAGAACTTCACAACATCACTTTGATTATTTTTACAAGCAGCTATAAGAGGTGATGACACTGTGGTTTCTTGTATGACAGCAACTGTATTCACAGCATTACGACACTTCTTGACAAGGTCTTTAACAATATCAAGATGGCCTCCAAAGGATGCAATCGTTAGTGGAGTGATACCAGAACAATTGCCTCTATTAGGATGAGCTCCATGAGACAACAGCAGGTTAACGACTGGTTTATTACCAAGATGGCAAGCCACATGAAGGGCAGCTACACCATTAGTATGCTCATAATCAATATTGATGTTTTTGATTTTTAATAGAAATTTGACGATCTTCAATATAACTTCAGTTGAAGGTAAAGTGGATGCTGCTTCTAATGAGTTAAAAAGTATCGAATCAAAGCAAAAGGATTTGTTTAGGCCGATCTGTAGAATTACTTCATTATTGACTTTGATACAGGTAATCCCCAGGAGAGAAGGAAGTTTGTTTTTTTGTGAAATAATCAATTTGATTTTATCAGCTACTTTTGTTGATCTTGGTATCTGATAGCTAACAATGATTTCCTGCTGGGTAACACTTACTGTTAGATGACTCATGAGACG
>JAYJLX010045173.1:0-10933 GCA_036873525.1 Chalinula nematifera | reverse complement strand
CTTTATTAGCGCAGACGCCCCCCTGGCAAACGGCGTGGCCGATGCCCTGCGCGCCGCCGGCCACCGCACAGCAGGCGCCAGCCGCGCCGCCGCCCGCATAGAATATGACAAACACTACGCCCTCAACCTCATGCGGCAAACCTGCCCCGCCATCACCCCCTATTTTATCGCCGCCGCCACGCCGCAGCAAATCACCATAGGCATAAAGCGCCTGCGCGCCCGCGGCAGCCAAATTGCCGTCAAACCCCAAGGCCTCACAGGCGGCAAGGGCGTGCGCGTGATGGGAGCACACCTGCCCACCCACGCCGCCGCCCAAGCCCACGCGCAACAACTCCTGTCCCAACGCCCGCAAGAAAGCGTCCTGCTGGTAGAGCGCCTGCACGGCCCCGAATTCACCCTCATGGCGCTATGCGATGGCGACACCCTGGCATTTGCCCCCCCCACCTACGACTACCCCTACCGCCACAAAAACAACGCGGGCGACATAACAGGCGGCATGGGCTGCTTTGCGCCGCCGCGCGGGCGCCTGCCGTTTTTGCCGCCCGCGCAATTGCAAATCGCGCAAGACGCCATGCGCGCAGTGGCGGCGCGCCTGCGGCAAGACGGCGCGCCCTTCAACGGCATTCTCAACGGCGGTTTTTTTCTCACCGCGCACGGCATTCGCTTTATGGAATTCAACAGCCGCTTTGGCGACCCCGAAGCCCTAAGCCTCCTGCCGCTGCTGCGCCAGCCGCTTTCCGCCGTTTTGCAAGACCTGTGCGATGGCGCCCTAAGCCCAAAAAGCGCCCAATTTAACGACCACGCCGCAGTAACAAAATACGGCGTGGCGGCACAATACCCGCACGCCAGCCCCGCCCCCCTGCAATTCCAAGTGGACGAAGCCGCCATTGCCGCGCAAGACGTGCAACTGCTCTATGCCGCCTGCGAGCAAACCAGCCAAGCCAACGCAAACGGCATGTCCACATTCCAAACCCTAAAAATCTCGCGCGTATTGGCGCTCACCGCCGTGGCCGACTCCGTGCCAGCCGCCAGCGCCCGCATAAACCGCGCCATAGCGCACATCCGCGGCGACCTGCATTTTCGCACCGACATTGGCAGCCCCGACCACATGAGCCACCTGGCCAGTTTGGCCCCCGCCGCCTAAGCCATGCCCCCCCTGGCCGCCGCCCTCATCCCGCCCCTGCCGCCGCAGGCGCAATCGCGCAACAAACCGCGCGCGCCAAACATCGCGGGCGCGGGCGAAGCGCTGCTACTGGCGCAGTATTACCACACGCACCAGCGCAACGTCCTATTCATTTCCCGCTCGCCGCTAGACGCCTGGCACCTGATGGAAGAGTTGGCCTTTTTTGCGCCCGATGCGCCGCTGCGCTATCTGCCCGATTGGGAAACGCTGCCCTACGACGCCTTTTCTCCCTCGGCCGAAATCGCCGCCCGTCGCATTGGCGCGCTGGCCGCTCTGCTGGATAACAAACCGGGCATTACCATCACCACCGCCGCCGCCGCGCTGCTGCCCTGTGCGCCGCCGTCTTTCATTGCCGCGCGCGCATTTGCCTTGCGCGCGGGCGATTCCCTGTCTTTGCCCGCGCTGCAAGAGCGCCTGCAAACAGGCGGCTACCTGCGCGTAGACCGCGTGCTGACCCAGGGCGAATACGCGCTATACGGCGGCCAAATAGACATTTTTCCGCCCGATGCCGACCTGCCGCTGCGGCTGGTGTTGGCTGATGAAGAAATAGAGCAAATCCGCCTGTTTGACCCCGACACGCAGAGATCAGTGCGCCGCATAAGCGACTTTGCCGCGCTGCCCATGAGCGAATGCGACCTCTCGCTAGAAGGGCGCATGCGCTTTGCCGCCAACTACGATGCGGTGTTTGAAGACGACCGCGCCCAAATCAAAAAGCGCGCGCGCGCGGGCGAACCCGCGCCCGGCATAGAATACTACCTGCCGCTTTTTTACGACGCGCACGCCACCGTGTTTGACTACGCGCGCGAGCAAACCGCCATCCTGCTGCACGAAGATGCGGGCGCGGCGGCAGAAAGTTTCTTGCAACAGGCGCGCCTGCGCCAGCGCGTGGTAAGCACTTATGAAAACCGCCCCACGCTGCCCGCCGAGCGCCTGTTTTTGTCGGAGGAAAATTTTCATCTGGCGCTGCGGCAATTCTCAACGCTGCGCCTGACTGCGCCCGCCGCGCAAACCACAACACCGCAAGTGGCGGTGAGCGCGCGCCAAGAAAATTCGCACGGGCAACTAACCGACTACATCCGCCAAACCAAGGGGCGCGTGCTAATTGCCGTAGACGGCGAAGGGCGCGGAGAAGCCCTGCGCGAAGTGCTGGCCAGTTTGGGCGCGCCGCCGCAAAAATGCGCCACATTCGCCGAATGCCTGCGCCATCCGCTCTCCATCACCCTTGCCCCCCTGCGCGCGGGCTTTGTTTTGCCACAAGACAAACTGACCGTACTCACCGAAAGCGAGATTTTTCAAACCGCGCTGCCGCCGCGCGCCCGCCGCGTGGCCGCCAGAGCGGGGCTAATTGCAGACGAAATTGGCGAGGGCGATTATGTGGTCCACCGCGAATACGGCGTGGGCGTGGCGCGCGGCCTCAAAAACATGACCTTTGGCGGACAAACGGGCGACTACCTTGAAATTGAATACGCCGACTCGCAGCGGCTTTTCTTGCCCATTGGGCAGTTGCATCTGCTAGATCGGCACCACGGCGGCGCCGAACTGTCCAAAATGGGCAGCCGCGGCTGGAAGCGCATTGCCGAGCGCGCCGCCCGCCGCGCGCACGATGCCGCCGCCCGCCTGCTAGAAATAAACGCCCGCCGCGCCGCCGCCGCCGCCACCACGCACGCGCCAGACGCCGCGCTGCTGGCCAAATTCGTCCATGCCTTCGCCCATGCCGAAACGCCAGACCAAAAAAGCGCGGCCGACGACACCCTGGCAGATCTCGCCGCCGCCAAGCCCATGGACCGGCTCATCGCCGCCGATGTCGGCTTTGGCAAAACAGAAGTCGCCATGCGCGCAGCAGCCGCAGTGGCGCTGGCGGGCGGGCAAGTGGCGGTTATGGCGCCCACCACGCTACTGGCGCAGCAGCATCACGGCACGTTCATAGAGCGCTTTGCGGGCTTTCCCGTCAAAATCCAATCGCTCACGCGCCACACCTCGCCCGTAGAACGGCGCGCGCTGCTAGAAGCCCTGGCGGCGGGGCAAGTGGATGTTGTGGTCGGAACGCACGCGCTGCTGTCTGGCAAAATAAAATACCGCAAACTCGGGCTGGTGGTGGTAGACGAAGAACACCGCTTTGGCGTAACGCATAAAGAAAAACTCAAAAACCTGCGCGCGGGCGTGGATTTGCTGTCGCTTTCCGCCACGCCCATCCCGCGCACGCTGGCCATGGCGCTGGGCGGCGTGCGCGACTTGTCCATAATCAACACGCCGCCCGCGGCGCGCCTGCCCATAAAATCGGTAGAGGCGCCTTTCTCGCAATCGGTGGTGTGCGAAGCCTGCGAGCGCGAATTTTTGCGCGGCGGGCAGGTGTTTTTCATTCATAATGAAATCCGAAGCATACAAGACATGGCGGCGCAACTGCAACAATGGCTGCCGTCCGCCCGTATTATCGTGGCGCACGGCGGCATGCGCGGCGCCGACCTAGAAGACGCCATGCGCCGATTTTTGCGCCGACAAGGCGAAATTCTGCTATGCACTACCATAGTAGAAAGCGGGCTAGACATCGCCAACGCCAACACCATAGTGATCAACCGCGCCGACAAAATGGGGCTGTCGCGCCTGCACCAACTGCGCGGGCGCGTCGGGCGCGGCGGCGCGCAAGCCTACGCCTATTTTTTGCGCCCGATGGAAGGCGACATTGGCAAAAACGCCGAAGCGCGTTTGTCGGCCATTATGGAATACGGCGCGCTGGGCGGCGGCTTTTTTCTGTCTATGCGCGATTTAGAAATTCGCGGCGCGGGCGAAATTCTGGGCGAGCGGCAAAGCGGCGATATTGAGGCGGTGGGCTGCGCGCTGTATCAGCGCATGGTGAATGCCGCGGCGCGCCAACTGCGCGGCGAAGGCGCAGACGCGCCTGAGGCGGCAGCCGACATTTCTCAAACCATCCACCTGCCCGCATCGGCGCTGCTGCCCGCCACCTACATTCCCTCGCCCGCAGAGCGCATGCGCTATTATCGCCGCCTAGGCGCCTGCCAAACCGCCGCCGCGCTAGACGACGTGTTTTTGGAATGGGAAGACCGATTTGGCAAACCGCCCACTGAAGCGCGCGTTCTGAAAGAAAGCCACCGATTGCGCCTGCAAATGCGCGCCTGCGGCGCAGCAGAATTGCGCGTGGGCAAAGACGGCGACCTGCGCCTGACATTTGCCGCCAACCCGCCCTGCGCCAAAAAGTTGGTGCAAAAAATCACCCGCGGCGACTGCCTGCCCGCCGGCGCCAACGGCATCAAAAAACAACTAAAAACCGCCGACCTCATCGCCCAAACCCAAGAAATCCGCCAATTCCTAGCCACCCTAACAGAGTAGAGTAGGGTAGGGTAGGGCGGTGCAACCCCCTCGGAGCGGCAGCACTCCCGTGCTGCCATCAGCGCCCATCCGTTATTCTCCGCGCCCCGAGTTCGCCCCCCAACCCACCCCAACCACCAACCCCCTCGGAGCGGCAACAAACAGGCGCTCCCGCCCCGCCGCATTTTGCAACAAGACAAAAATAGTATACAATACCGCTGTTTCCAATTTTTGCAATGGAGGAAATCATGGAAAAACGCCATTATGTTCTGTATTTGCCCAATCCCCCCGAAGACGAGGTGGCGCAATTCGCCACCGAATTGGAGGACAGGTTCGGCGCGGACAATGTGTACCGCATTGAGGGCAACGCCGCCTTTTTGGTGAAAACGCCCGAGCGCAGTTACTACAAAATGCTGGACGATGTGGGCTTTAACGAAGAGAAAGACCGCAAGGGCCTGCTGATTGGCGTGGACAACACCAATTTCAATGGGATGTACTACACCGATCTGTGGGATTTCATCGGCAGCAAGGAGGTGGCCAGTGCCGTCCGATAAAACTGTCGGCCCACGAAAAGTGGACAAAAACGCCCACTTTTCCGAGTGGCACTCGGAAAAACTGCATTCGCTCGATCGTGCGGTTTATGGCGACCCGCCAAACGGCGTGAAAGGGCTGCTGGAACGGGTTAGCAATCTGGAAACCTGGTGGCAAAAAGCGCTGCACTTGTTTATCTCGCCCAGCGTCATCGCCGCCCTTGTCGCTTTTGCCCTGAGTCGGGTATTTTAGCGCACCCCCTGGAGCGCAGATCTCCGCCCCTGCGCAACACAAGCGCAAGATAAAAAAGGGCAGGGTAGGGCGGTGCAACCCCTTCGGAGCGGCAGCACTCCCGTGCTGCCTTCGTCGCAAATCCGCACCACCCGCGGCCAGAGTTCGCCCCCAACCCACCCCAACCGCCATCCCCTCGGAGCGGCAAGCGTCCACACTTGCCAAGCGCGCACGTTCAGGCGTGCAACAGCGCCGCCAGGCGCTCCCGCCCATCTCATATTTCCACGACAGGCGACTTTTGCAACATTTCCTAAAGTAAGCGCTGCAACCACCCCGGGAGTGGCAGCGCCCCCGCGCTGCCTTCCAATCTTCATCCGCAACCACCAAAGGTCCGAGTTCGCACACCAACCCTCGCCCCCACCCCTCTGACAACTGCCCCTGAGCACTGTCCCCCAAATTACGCCCCATTTTCTTGCAAACGCGACAATTTTATAGTAAAATACGCCTTGCAAGCGCGTTCGCCGCGCTGATTATCGCGCAGTTTATTGAAAATTCAGTAAATTACGCATTTTTTTCACAAATCGGAGGCCTGCACATGCGGCATTTTGTATTTATTGTTCTTATGGGGGCGCGTCATGAATAATGGCGCTTATTCGCCACAGGCGGTGGCCAATGCGTTTATTCGCGCGGCCCGCAAGTCGGGCAAGTGTCTCACGCACATGCAGTTGCAAAAACTGGTGTTTTTCTCTCAGAGTTGCGCGCTGGGGTTGCTGGATCGGCCCATGTACCGAGGCCACACCGAGGCCTGGAAATACGGCCCGGTCATTCCCGAGTTGTATCACGCGCTCAAGCGCTTTGGCCCCGAAGAAATAGACGGGCTGATTGTCGCGGGCGACAAAGTGCCGCCGGGCAGCGTGGACGAGGAACTGATTGAGAAGATCTACGTCGATCTGAAAGGCATGAGCGGGTGGGACATGTCTTTGATCACGCATCAGGAGAATTCGCCCTGGTCTGTGGCCAGAGACCAAGGCGAGCCCATCATCTCTCACAAGATCATCCGGGAGCATTTCCTCAACAATTGCATAGTGCCCGAAGACTCTGATGCCGCCAGTTCACCCTCTGCCTGAGTAGCGGGGGCTGCATGTTTGGGTTTGGCCGTCTAAGAATTGATGTGTCGTCTCGCCGCAGCGAGGCGCGGGCGCGGCGCGATGCCGAAGAGGAGCAATATTACGCGCTGCCCGTTAGCGAGAGAGAGCAGGTGCGTCACAACAGGTGGAATCACTGGTTGCGGCTGTCTCTTGTTGTGTCGCTTGTCGCGTTTGCGGCGGTGTTGGACTGGCACACGCATGCCGTGTTTGCTTCATGGCGAGAAGGCACGTGGGGCTGCATGGCGAATGCCGCCAGTTTTTGCGCGGCGACAAGCGGCGGCGTGGTTATCGCGCTAATTGGATTCTCCGCATTCCTAAATTTGGGAATTCTGGCGGGCCTCGTCAAATTGCTCTCGCCCGTGGCCTATTCTTCCCCCAACGACAAAGACGGCGACGAGGGGGGCGCTGGGCGATGACATCCCCCTATCGCGCGCCCTGCGAATTATCATCCGCGCGCTCCGCGCCAGTTCGCCCAACAACGGCGCCTAGCGCCCCCACCCCCTGGAGCGCTGGTGTCCTCGCCTGCGCAACCACCCCGCCGCCAACGGCGCAAACTAGACTGCCCACCCGCCACACCCCCACGCGCCCAATTAAAATCCCCGCACCCCCCTGGATGCCAGCGCCCCCACCTGCGCAGGCAGACGCCTTCCCACACCGATATTTGCTATAATGCGGTTTTTTGCCACAACCGAGAGGGATGAGACATGAAAACAATTGCAATTGCCGCGCTGGCGGCGCTAGCCGCAACCGCGCCCACCGCGCTGGCGGCCGACGTGAAATTCGCCACCAGCAAGGGCGACATTATCCTGCGTATTGACGAGGAGCGCGCGCCCGCAACGGCGGAAAATTTCCTGCGCTATGTGAAAGACGGGTTTTATGACGGCACTGTGTTTCACCGCGTGATTCCTGGATTTGTCATCCAGGGCGGCGGGTTTGAGCCAGGCATGCAGCAAAAGCCCACGCGCGACCCCATTGTCAACGAATTTGGCAACGGACTGACAAACCGCCAATACACCATTTCCATGGCGCGTACGGCAGATCCGCATTCCGCCACCAGCCAATTCTTCATTAACCTGAAAGACAACGCGGCATTGGACCAAGGCGCTGGCTACGCCGTGTTTGGCGCGGTGACAGAGGGGCAAGAAGTGGTGGATGCCATCGCCGTCGTGCCAACGGGCGCCGCTGGCCGTTTTCGGGATGTGCCCGCCGAAGAGGTGATGATAAAACAGGCGACAATAGTAGAATAGGGCGCGGCGTATGACAACACTTGTGAGAATAAAAACCAACTACGGCAGCATGACTGCCGAGTTGTTTCCCGAGCGCGCCCCGGCCACGGTGGCCAATTTTCTGCGCTATGCGGCGGCGGGTTTTTACAACAACACCCTGTTTCACCGCGTGATTCAAAACTTTATGATTCAGGGCGGCGGGCTGGAGCCGGGCATGTACATCAAGGCGAACGAAGCGCCCATTGCCAACGAAGCCGCCAACGGGTTGAAAAACGAGAAATTCACCCTGGCCATGGCGCGCACTCCGGATCCGCATTCGGCCACCAGCCAGTTTTTTGTGAATGTGGCCGACAACGCCTTTTTGGATTACACCGCCCCCACCGACGAGGGATTTGGCTACTGCGTGTTTGGCCGTCTCACCGACGGCGTGGATGTCGCCACCCGCATTAGCGAAGCGCCCACCGAAGAACGCGCCAACTACCAAGACGTGCCGACCAACGATGTGATTATTGAATCGGTGGAAGAGGTGGAAGAAGGCAACGGCGAGGGCGAAAACGCCGACACGGCCGAGGCGGCGCAACAGCAATAGGCAAAAGCCGCACAATCACCACACCAATTCGCCCCAACCACAAACCCCACGGAGTGGCAGGCGTCCACGCCTGCCATGCGGCAACAGACAGGTGCGCAACAGCGCCAACACCAGATTCTTCGGAGTAGCAGGCGTCTTCGCCTGCCGTGCGGCAACAGACAGGCGCGCAACAGCGCCAACGGCGCTCGCATCCCGCTAGCATGAAACGCGTACTCCTAACCGCAGACGTACACCTCCTGCACACCCCCTGCGCCCAAAACGAGGCCTTTGTAGCCTTTCTGCGCGCGCAAAACGCCGACACCTGCTGCGCCCTGTTTATTCTGGGCGATCTGTTTGACGTATGGCTGGGCGATGACGCGGCCAGCCCCGAGGCACACCGCGCCTGCGACGAACTGCGCGCCCTACGCCAGCGCGGCGTGGCGGTGTTTGTGATGCGCGGCAATCGCGATTTTTTGCTGGGACGGCGTTTTGCCCAGCGCAGCGGCGCCACCCTGCTGCCCGATGTATGGCGTCTGCGCCTGCCTGAAGCCGACTGGCTGCTCATGCACGGCGACTCCATTGTGGAAGATGCCGCCTACTTGCGCTACCGCCGCCTAATGCGGCATCCGCTCGCCACGGCGGCGGCAGCCGCGCTGCCGTTGCCGCTGCGGCGGCGCATTGGCAAAAAACTGCGCGCCGCCAGCCGCGGCGCCCTGGAAAACGCCCGCATAGACGAAGCAGCCGCCACCGCCGCTCTCGCCGCGAACGGCTGCCAATGTTTGGTGCATGGGCATTTGCATCGCGCCGAAATGGCACAATGGCAAGATGCCACAGGCGCACCCCTGCGCCGCTATTGCCTGCCCAGTTGGGATGCCGCCATCCCCGCCGCCGCAACAATAGAAGGCAAAGCGCTTTCCATCATCTAGCTAGTATGCGCCTAGCGGCGCCCAACCAACCTAGAGCGCAGGTGTCCCCGCCTGCGCAACTACCCCGCGCCAACGGCGCAAATTAAAAATGCGCCACAAGCGGCGGCCGCATAAAATGCAGGCGAGATGCCCGCGCTCCAAACACACCGCCCAACCCTGGAGCGCATCCACCCCGCCGCCAACGGCGCAGATTAAATGCCCCACGTTATAATACCGCTTATGCAATACCCTTTCCAACAAATAGAGCAACAATCGCAGCGCCTATGGCACGAGCGCGACCTGTTTGCGGCGGACGAAAACGCGCCGGGCGACAAATTCTATTGCCTGTCCATGTTTCCGTACCCATCGGGGCGCCTGCACATGGGCCACGTCCGCAACTACACCATTGGCGATGTCCTCGCCCGCCACCGCCGCATGCTGGGCGACAACGTCTTGCAACCGATGGGCTGGGACGCTTTTGGCCTCCCCGCCGAAAACGCGGCGATAGACAACAACATCGCCCCCGCCGACTGGACGCGCCGCAACATTGCCGAGATGCGCGCGCAACTCAAACGCCTGGGCCTGGCCATTGACTGGCGGCGCGAACTCGCCACCTGCGACCCCGCCTACTACCGCTGGGAACAGCAACTGTTCGTGCGCCTGTTCGCGCGCGGGCTGGTATACAAAAAAACGGGCACCGTCAACTGGGACCCCGTAGACAACACCGTCCTCGCCAACGAACAAGTGGTAGACGGGCGCGGCTGGCGCTCCGGCGCCGTCGTCCAGCGGCGCGACATTCCGATGTACTTCATGAAAATCAGCGCCTACAACGACGAACTGATAGACGAACTAGACAACCTGCCCGGCTGGCCCGACTCCGTCAAAACCATGCAGCGCAACTGGATTGGCCGCTCAGACGGCGCCCGCGTCTTCTTTCCCATAGCAGACGCCCCGCAAGAATCCCCGCTGGAATTCTACACCACCCGCCCCGACACCATTTTTGGCGTTACTTTTTGCGCCCTCGCCCCCGAACACCCGCGCACACTGGCAGCGGCACAAAACGACCCCGAATTGCAGCGCTTCATAGACCGCTGCAAGCGCCTCGCCGTCAACGAACAAGCGCTAGAAACCGTCGCCAAAGAGGGCTACCTCCTGCCCTTCCGCGCCGTCCACCCGCTAGACGATTCCCGCACCCTGCCCGTTTACGCCGCCAACTACATTTTGGCGCAATACGGCACAGGCGCCATTTATGGCTGCCCCGCGCACGACCAGCGCGACCTGGATTTTGCCCGCCAATACGACATTCCCGTCATCCCCGTCGTCTCGCCCGATGGCAACCCCGACGTCGCCATCCAAAACACCGCCACCACGGGCGATGGCATCGTCATCAACTCGCCGCCCATCAACGGCCTGCCCACCGCGCAGGCAAAACAGCGCGTGATTCAACTGTTGCAAGAGGCCGGCCGCGGCGAGCCGCAGCGCCAATACCGCCTGCACGACTGGGGCATCTCGCGCCAGCGCTACTGGGGCTGCCCCATTCCCATCATTCACTGCCCGGCCTGCGGCGATGTCCCCGTGCCAGAGGCCGACCTGCCCGTGCAACTGCCGGAAGACATCGTCATGGAACGCGGCGGCTCCCCCCTGGCAAAAATGGACGATTTCGTCAACTGCCAATGCCCCACCTGCGGCGCGCCCGCCAAGCGCGAAACCGACACCATGGACACCTTCGTAGAATCGTCCTGGTACTTCGCCCGATACGCCTCGCATAATTGCGACACAGCCATGACCGACGCGCGCGCGCATCAATGGATGCCCGT
>JAYJLX010045152.1:0-13091 GCA_036873525.1 Chalinula nematifera | reverse complement strand
GTAAGTCCCGTGTTTTTACCTCAACGCATCGCGAAGTTATTAATGTTTTTTTTAGGTCGAAGTCAACGCGAACGTACGTTTTTACTAATAGAGGTCTGTTCAATAAGTAACGAACAGTATTTTTCAGAGTCAACAACAGTGTTAATATAAAAGATACAAGGAATTTATTTTAGTATACATACAATGCACATACATTGTACCTGATCAAGAACATTCTATGAAGTGATACCATGTGCTATGTGCATGTCATACAGCTTAAATGTTTAAACATATTACATGATTACGTAAAGTGCATACATGTACATTGTATGTCCAATAATGATTTCCAATACTCCTTCTCACTTGAAACTTGATGTGTCACATAGTCCTGTCAATGATCTCAACTTCTCAAATCGTTCCTTTGCAAGTCCTTTTGTTAACATGTCAGCAATCGTATCACTTGTTTGACCGTACTTTAGTTCGATTATCTTGTTCTGTACTGTACATCATACATGTAAATGCACATGTACAGTACATTGTACGTATACACAGGTAGGTACTCTATATACTAATGGGTGATAGCTAGTACAGTACATTTAGTACATACAGTAGTGGCCAAAAAAAAAATACCCGTCCCGTTCTACGAAACGGTATATACCCCACCATTTGGCTTTGAAGCATGGCGAGGGTTTATAAATGTGTTATATCACGAATAGGGTTGTTATAAGTATTTTATGTCATCTCTCTGTGTATATCACCCTGAAACCCTGTGTCATTTGTGACAGACATAATATAAATATAATATATATATATAATCTAACTTTATGAACACTTTGTGGTTTAATTGTAGCATGTAAAACTAGTGTACTATCAACAAATAGTAATAAAAAAGGAGCATTTCTTTTGTTGAAAGCTCTGACTGAATGTTAGACAAGTTTCTGCTTTTTCCACAATACAATTTAAGGGTGAAATGGTTACACAACTAGATGCATGCATGACTATACCATCTTAGGTATACCGGTATATCACCAATATTTGATCTCAGGTATCCCGGTATCTACAAGGTGCACAGCTCTACATAGTACGTATCAAGTAAAGACCAATACTGTCCATTTACATGTGGTTTTACGTGACGCCCAATTGTCTTTTAGTTTTTATGTTTGTGTTTCCTTTCAGGAGGTAACCAATTAGTAATTTAGTACTGGCATGTAACAAAAAGAGCTAATTCTGAACGGAAGAATTCAATCGTAAGTCATCGTTGTACGTAAACTATGTATTTTTGTCCTTCATGGGCGGTCCAGTGGTTGGGATTAAAATGATCACAGCCTTGGCTACTAGTTTTTTTTATTAGCACACAAGAAAGCAAAGATATGAGGAACAATCAAAAATGAATTTAAGTATTTGTAAGTAATTAGTAATTGTAGTACATACATTTCCTAATGATAATAACATGTATGTATAGGTTATCTATATAAACACGAGCCTGAGGGCAAGGATTTATAAAAGTTATATACCACAAAGGGTGTTATAAGTATTTTTTATATCTGTGTATATATCACCCTGAAAACCTGTGTTGTTTGTGACAGACATGATTTAAATATATTTGTAGTTTTATACCATCCGTGTCCAGAAATCCAATATCTGTCTTGTCACTGAGTTTACAGAGTTTAAATCATATTCATTCTTTGTTAAGGTGGTGGGCGAGTAAAGTTAATTAAATTGCTAACTTTCCGTTCCCATTCCGTATACTGATGCCTTAACTATGATGCAGCAGACTATAGTTTTATTGTGACACTTTATGCCGCAGAAACGAACTTGAGGAATATAATAAGCAGTGAAAAGCCTTCTTAGAAGTCTTCAGGCGGGGAGATATCTGGTATTAAAGCTTTAAAATGAAGTAATAAGGTCGAATATTTTTTATGTGACCGTGAATAACACATTTTAATGTCGCTCTTCAAAATACTAAACAATAACTCAACGTGCCCCCTCGGCAAGGTTACTACCTACTGTTTGAACCATGTTTGATAGCCATACCTGCCCGTCTGTGAGAATCAAGAAATTAAATTTTCATCGAGGCATAACTTAGCCATCTATTCAAAAAAAAAAACGGCAGCAGGCTGGCTCTTTCACTGCCTTGGTAATTATTTCTAAAGATTAAAAAATTAAAAAATAATTAATGTACACGCCCACCACCTTAATTATATTCATTATTCCTACCAGATAATCTACATGGCCCAGCATCGCATCAGCAAATTCACTTTAATAACTACTAATTTAAAATGGGTGATCACACACAATACAATCAACAGTATTGTATGGTGTACCGTAATAGTTTCTTAGTTTCTTGCCCTTCAAACACAAATTTTCCCGGCCGCCATGGCCACTCGTACTCTTATGTAACGGGAAGACCTCGAATCTTGGCGAGGTTGGTCACGAATGGCCACTAACTTGATGCAGACGAATGATATACGAATCGATAGAGAATAAGCTATATACAGTTTCATAAACCGATTGACCAAAGTTTGTAGATACTATTATAAGTGCATAAATGATACGGTATGTCCTACTCTTTTCCCTAATTTCTGGACATCATGCGAACCAAGCTGCATGTGGTATAAAACTAATATACTGGTGTGGTAGGCTTTAAAACCCTTTGATGTTTGACATATTCTATACCATTTTCAATGCTGAAAGGGTAACTGCATGCGCTCAAAAATTAATCTTGGCCTAAATGATAAAAATTATTAGTTAGTGAAATACATGTATGAGCTGCAATATGCTTAACCATGTTTAAGTTTACTTCCTGTTTGAGGGTGCGGTCACGCAGATCTCATTACGGGTGTTTATTGAATTGTAAAAAGTCAATAATTACAGATTGACTAATTTATGTATGGTAGATAGCCGGCTTAAATTATTTTACCTCTTTTCTAACCGAAATGTGGTATTTATGCAAGGGTACTATGAAAACACTTGCACATGTGGACGTGTAGGTTATGCAGTGCATGAGCTGTCAGTTATCATACAGAAATACACTTAATAGATCACTTACTATCTACAAAATATAGTAACAATCACAGCTCCAGTACATGTATTTATGGTAATAGGTGTTAATAGTACTGACTAATACATGTATACTAGTTATAATATCAAGTAATTTCCAGTTTTAATTCAACTTCTTCAATTCTTGAGTTAGTTCTTGTACCAATTCTAGCCCAATTTTTTTTAGTTCTAGTACGTTCTAAGAACTATAGTAGTACTGTACGTCCACGCTGACTTGGTTAGAAAAAAAAACATTAATAAGTTTGTGATACTTCAAGATATTAATTTGGGAAAAGCACCATTGCTCGAAATGCGGCATTTGATAAATATATTGCAACTTTAGACCATGATTTAGGCTCATACTAAAAGGTTCACATATCCCCAAGTACAGACTGTCCTATGGAAAGGAAAGGTGTAAATTTACACATTTTTGTAATGTGAAGCTCCAAGACGTCCTATAGAACTAGGTCAAAAACATGGATCTAAAATAGCCCAGTTCCAAGGAACTAGAACAAACTAATACCGTAACGTACTGAGAAATTTTAGACCTGCGTAGAAAATTCCAACCTTTACAACCTTCCTGTAAAAATTCAAAAGTTAGGTTTTAACCTGACAGAAATTTCAGTGTACGTGTTGATTGTAACCATACAGGCCCATGCATGGGTCGAAATGTAATTTTTCATTGCTAATGGACTGAAAATTGACTGGTTCAAAAATTTTTACGTTTACAATATCACATTCATACTCACCTTAGGCGCTATGTATCCCTTTGATATATGCCCTGCCACCTAGTTAACATATTTCCCATCTATAAAACTAAAGTGAACACAGAGTTGGTGCATCAAAGGTAAAAAGGTCAAAAGTCACCCGTCTGATAAAAAAGTGACGTTTCAGGCCGTATGACTTTGAACGAACACCATGCAAGCATGATAGTTACTGCATAGTCCAACAATGCGAAAAGCACAGTGGCCAAGCTCTGGCGCCATGTGACCGGATTTAAGAAAACACATAACAATTTAAATGTAGCAGTAAAATGATGAAAAATAACTCAAAAATGGTTTTATGTTCGCTCACCATTTTTTTTCACGAAAATATAGGTACTTTAATTTAAAGCCTTAACTTCTATTGACTGGTATACTTTGTTTTGTCACGAAATGTTTTTGTCATCATGAGTATAGAAAAACTGTAGCAAACTGCCTTATACGGGGCTCATCACGTGAAGCAATAACAGTTTGACCTTATCTTTTTGCTACGATGACGGCTGGGCACAAGTACAACTCCATATTCACGCAACGAAAACAGGTTCAAGGAACACAGAAGACATAGTTGGTATGGTAATGGTCACGTGATTGTACTGAATGAAATAGAACTAAATGAAGTTAATATTCTGTTAAAGTGCTTTCTCTAATGCTTGTATCTTGGCAACGAAGCGATCAATACCTATCTTCTAGAATAGATGTCAGTGGTACATAGATTAATTAATCACTGTAAGAGCCATTTTCTCAGTATATGTATATATTTTTCTTTTATATTTTAGTTGAAACGTTTATGAAGTTACCCATGCCAGAGGTTCATGGCACTACCTTAAGGCTTTCCCTTTCCAGTTCCACTGCCAGAGTTAATTTATGTAACACAGGCATACAGCGATATTGCCAACCTTGTGTGGAATCATTTTGCTGACAATCAAACGCAATCGGCTGCTGTATTAATAAAAGGAACCCCAGGCATAGGGAAATCCCATATTTGATGCTTTATTTGGCACAATACACCAATGTGGCAAAACAAATGCATTCCATTTTTTTTTCTGTATGATAAAGATCTTGTCTATGAATTCGACCGTTTCCCTGTCGGTCTATCAGAAGCTTTCATTCATGTGCCACTCGGTGTTTGTCTCTTCGCCAGACAGACATAAAGGGAAAATTTTTGCATAGTTTTCTTTCCATATCGAAATTATATATGCCGCTATGGATGAATTGCTGCACTGCCGGGAGATGACGAAACAAAGGATTTCCCTTGACGAAACCGAGATGCGTTTGAAACGTTGCGGAGGGATCCCAAGAATTATTTTTGCTGATCCTCCGACTTATAATACGATCAACGGTTGACTGTTTAACCAGATACTAAAAAAAACTCTATGACAGGTGTGCCTCCTCTTCAACTTTATTGGATGATCCATTCGGTTGCAATGGTTAACGCCCATGGAAGTTTCATGGAACTACTTGGACTTCAAGTACACATGGCAATCAGTGGTTTGACGTGTTTTCCACGGTGGAAGACCTGTCTTCAAAGTTGACGTACAGGGAATTATGTTTCATCAGGCCTCGGTTGTATTTTCGAACAGGCTGTGAAGAAAGCAGTATTTCATGCAACCGATACGTTTCCTGTTCTATTACATCTAAACAGCTTGGATGCAGATTACTATTACCTTACCATGTTCAGTTCATATTATATCCAAGTTTAAACAAAAACCGAGTTAACTATTGACCCTGAGAAACATGGCCACTGGCCAAAAACCAAAAAAGCTTCGATTTTGTTTAGCCACCATATATTTTTCAGATAACCAACCATTCAGTTAAAAGCTGGTGGAATTATATACAGCTGATGCAATGTTTCCCAACAATTAAAGACTGGATTCATCATACAGGCTGAATGTTTAAAAAGCAGAGCATTGCATTAAAGGATGGTGACCCAGCTGTACATGTAAAGCAGTACATGTCAGTTGTTGATTATTCAGTAAGCATGACTTCAGCGTGTAAATTCAAGCTGGACTATACGTTTGATTTGAACAGAACTAATATTTTATTTTCATTTCCTTTTTTTCAATTTTCTTTTTCTTTTGTTTTTGTTGTTGTGTTGTGTTGAGACTCTGCTATGAATTTTAATTTCCAATAACAGTGAAACTATGAATTACCGTATAGCGCTTTAGTATCACTACGAAAATATTTTCGCTGAATTTCGCAGTTAAAATGGCTAACTGTATACATTGTTAATGGGATATATATGGGCTGGATTAAAAGGCTTCCTTTACCTAAACTAATTAACATGCCATGTTTATCAGCTAAGTAAACAAAAATTAAACACTGAGTAGCAAAACCTGAATTTTTTGGCCCACGAAAATAAAATATATTGTTGCGGGCGTAAGTACTCAATATTTTTTTTTTCTTCTGTTATCAATTCTTTCTTTATAAGCCGATCACATGACCACACCATATTTTATTATTCATTTATTTACACTTTGTATATTTGGTGGGCTTTGATTTTTTTAGGCCAGACCACTTGCACAGCTTGCTTGCTAATAACTAAGGCCCTAAGCTGGAAACACAATCCAGTGTGTGGCCGTGACCGCTCCACCTACTCCAGTGTATGTCACCTGAAGCATATAGTACCAGTATTAGTATCAAACATTTTAGTGCTACGAATCCCCCACCTCCTGTTTAATTGACCACACCCCTTCAAGACTGGGCGTAGTCTCATTAAATCCATCAATTACATCAGTAAACAACAGTAATTTCAAACTTTAGCACGTTGTTGCGTTTCAGCTACAGTGTTCTTTCAATGGCAAGTACTGAATCAAAGCAAGCCTTGTACAGGCATACATTGTGCACTCTTAATAGTTCCAGAATGTGGTGGTAATGAAAGTTTTTTTTTTTTTGACTGTCTTTTAACTTTTAAGAGACGGGTTATATATAATTTGCATGTTTTATACCTTTGTCCAGGTAGTTTATTTTAGTTATTACATGGAGCGATGTGATGATTCATGTAGCAAATATTCATGTAGCAAGAAGGCTGTATTCGTATGATTATGCAAGAATGATTGTTCAAAGAGAACTGTGGCACAAATGCCCATGATGTTCATGGTTTGCAGCTAAGGTCATAGCAATAGCCATGAGGTTCTTCCACTTGAAGGAAGCAGTGCAGCAGTAGAATTGTTGAATACAAGAAATTACATAGCTATCGCGATAGTGATTTTACCAACTACATACCATATACATACATACTAGTACATAGCTACACATGATGTATGTTGTTGTAATGCAAGCTTTAACGTAAATTATAGCTATCCATACCGTAAAACGGGAAATTTTCATTGTGGTTTTATTATCATACATACGCTGACTATATGAAAATTACTAGCTTGTAAGGAATGTGTGGTTACCATGATTACACAATTGGCAGTTATTGGCTTGTGTTGTGTGGTTATTCTGATTATATAGTGAATAATTGTTAACTACTGTGAATTATTCGAAAATAAACAATATAATGTTAGCAGTTTTTCCTTTAATTCTCTTGCATGACACAGTTGTTGAAAACAAGTGTGATTTACCACGACGAGCGGTCAACATGAAGGATTTAGCGATACAGAGTAAAATAGTGCTACATCGAAACATCCGCTAGTTATACAGTATGGTGGTTGAAGTAAGATGAGGAACAGTAGTAGGTGGTGGTCAATATGTTAACACAACATATACAAAAAAGATAGTAAAGGGGGGGGAGAGGAGGTTTAAAAATGATCTACATTGTAATACACTGATACTGGGTTAAAAATTAAAAAAAAAATATAATTATTATAACTGCTTATTTTATTAACTCGTTTATAATTTATAATAGAAATTTGCTGCGATAATTGTTGGGAGTATACTTGGGTACTGATACAACAAACATAATAGGATTGGGCTTTTTGCATTTTAAACTGCGACTTAGTGTGTATTGGGTTGTGTTTATCATTTAGCGTAATTTGTAGAAGCCATGCTACTCCTTTATACAATGACTGCCTCCACACCTTCTTTATTCCTTTCTACAGGTATAAATAGTTTACTCTCCTGTATGTCAAACTTAGTGTAATCAAATTTTTTTTTATTGGTATAATACTGCCATCCGTCGTAGTTTATTGTTAAATTTTATCACTTTGCATAGATTTTGGTACTCGAAGAGGTAGCTAAAGTATGCTTCAATCAAAAGACCCGGCTACGATTCCAGCAGACATGCCACTGAAAGACATGCCACTGAAATGTCGTCACTGTGAACCTGGCCTCCTCACTGATATCATGTATAGCAGCTTCAGTACTTGTACTGAATGACTTTGTTGATGTGGTGTAATCCTTTAACTAAGTAACTTTTTTTTCTAAATGTTTTGCCTGTAAATTCATATATCTCGATGAATAATAGCTAGTGCCTGAGCTTACGTATCAGTGTAGTATACTGCACATGACATATAATTATTATTACAGGTACACTTACCACTCCCTGTCTTGTTTTAGATAAAAGAGACTACGATCTTGATAATTTACTGTATGCTAAGTAGATAGAGAGAAACAGTCTGTATATAACCTTACGATGAAGGCCACACATGTATTGCTGGTGGGCGTGTCAGGTGAAGTCAGTATTCAAGTCAATATTGATGATGTCAATGACAACTCACCTGTTTTTTGATAAAGACGTGTATCCAGTAGTAATCAGTAATGTCTTCAGTACCAGCCATAGGGGATCAACTTCACGATAATAGCTACTGATAAAGATGATTCAACCATGTCTAACACAGCAACAGTACTAGTCACTGTATTCAAACCAGGTCCCAAAGCATTGGAATTCGTACAGTCCTCACTATCACACACAGTAGCTGAGAATAGCCCGGGTGAAACAGCTATTGGTGTACTACAGTTACTAGCTCCTGGGTTGATCAACCCGTCCGAATACATTGGAAACCTTGAGTTTGAAATCCTGAGTGGAGACAATATTGACTACTTCCATATCGTCAATTCGAATCCAACGCTGACACTCTTAAACGACTTCCTTGATCGGGAAACATTGGCTACTCACGTCATTCTGGTTCGTGCAAAGTTTAAAACCTTTCAGCTCTCAGCCGAAGCTTATGTGATGATTGAAGTAAATGACACGAACGACAATGCTCCGGCGTTCACTAAAGGAGTTTACGCAGCTGAACTACCTAACAACTCAACTACTGGTGCATTTGTCACTGTAATATCAGCTGATTACAAAGATATCGGAGATAACGCCGAGATCATCTATTCCATATTAGGGAATGTAATTGATTTCATTGTTGATAGTGAATCAGTAACGATTTTAATACATCAACCATTTTACTGTCTCCTAAGATAATGACCTAAACAGTGCCACAGTATTGTACTTCCAACATGGTATTCACTATTGATTCAAGCACAGGTGATATTGAAATGTCCAGAACACTACCCTCTCCATATTAACTCATTGAACTTTTCTATGTCAACCTCCCTTCCGCCAATGCCATATGTGCACCCAGCCTCAGTGTGTAAACTCACTACATCTCTTATAATCCAGTTTACATGAACTGTCAAAGGTATACAGTATACACGTTTGTTGTACCGTACACACATGAATGAAGACTCGTTCTCCTGTACATGTACGTGTGACAATGTCGTAAGCTGTTTTTGTTTAAATGTGACTTCTTTTACTGTAATATTGAGAACTGTACATATTACATGTAAATTGGAACCAACTGTTATCGGTAGCCTATAATGTTATCTTCCTAAACGTAATTACAGGGGTTGTGGATACAGTCCATACTTTTATCATGTACATGTATTGCATACTGTAGGTATTGTCCAGTGTGAATTTGAAGAGTCAATAAAGAGGTGGTACTGTATATGTATATATATTGTACACAAGACTCTGTACGTTACAATGTACTTTTTCGAACGCATGTGATTTCTTTCACTGAATGGAAAGGTGTATATTACATTTGAACCTTTCTTCCTGTTCTGCATGTACAATCTATCATGCTGCATTTTCCTGATTCTGATGACGAGGTTTTGAAATATTATTATACTGTACATTCAGTATTATTATTAGAGTCAAATAAAGGATTGCGTCCATACAAGTCAGTTAGACGGTGATTCTAATGTTAAAAGTGTGTACAGGGATTATAAAATAATATTGTTATATATTCTCCCTATTAGATTAACCAAACAGATTTGGTACTAATGTATCAATGACAGTATACCAGTATGTAGTTGTTTGTAACAGTCAGTATTGGATATTGTAGCTGTAATCCTAAGGGTGGTGTGTCATTAAGAGAGGCTGTAACTATATAAGCACAAACAGCATTTAAAAGAGGTTATATTGTATTATTTGAAAACTGTTTCTGTGGATTATTGTTATTATTTTGTAGGAGAAACCTAATTGTCCAGAATGCAAATTTACACTGAAGCCCAAAACGTGTACAGTGTGGATGTGTCAACTTACTAAATGACCTTTGTTATTTAATATTATTCAAATTTCTTTTTTTTTTTCACTCTACTATAGGGTCCCCCCCATGGGTCCACCTCACTGTGGTGGGGGGGGGTGACAGCATACAGTAGTATGCTGACCAACGGACCCGAAGAGGTTTCTCAGGCACTGACACAAGCAGGTACATGTACATGTGCATACATATGGTACACTGTGTGCAAAATCAGGGTGCCAAGGTTGTGTATGTTGTCATTGTTGACTTAAAATACCAGCTCTTTCCGTAATCCTTATCACTGCCTTATCAACAATGGTTCTGAGAGGGAGGTCACTAATGCCGGGGAGCATATCTACGATATTGGAAGAGTACACAATCAGAGGTGAAAATGGAAAGGATCAAGGAGTAGGTGTGATCAGTGGTTGGTATGGCAATTATGGTTGCCGTAGTCAGCTTGAGCTGCCTAATCATAACAGCCCGGGACTATAGCCGCTTGTTTGACACCCCTTTGTATGCAGAAAATACACGTTTATGTATGCTTGGTTTGTGTATAATGATATAATTAAGTGTATTTACATGTACTTTTTGGCCTCATGCATACACGTCCAATTTTCAACTTTGCAGTGCATGTGAAAGTGTCATGAGATACTTCCTACTTGCACGCAATATAGTGCAAGAGCTCTGCTGAGCAAGCTGTCAGCATGGGATGCTCGTTTTTTTTGGGTTTAGCTTTCTTTTTTTATTGTGGTTTAGGCACTGTGTGTTGCACTATAATCAACCTGATTCAGCAGTTATAATGCTAGACCCAATTATTCACAATGACAACTGAGTTTGCTAAGGTGAAGAACCGCTCCTTGGAGGGAATCATCCTTCCAAATGTAATTCCAAAGTGCAAGTGGTCTCTGGACAAGGCGCTGTCAGCCCTCACACTAACAATTCACCCAGGTCAGCCATTGGTATAATACTGGTGTTAGTAATTAATTTTTAAAACTCCATGCACTGAGTTAGTCAAGCAGTTCACAGTTGCTCTAGTCATGCAAGCATGGCCCAACCCACCCATTGCAGAAGCAGGTCAGGATTCATTCAGCACTTATTTTAGTCTCTCGTAAAGGGTTCAGGTGTTGGTGGGTGGAGCTATTGATGAGTTAACTGCGGCTTATTATGTCACGTGCTTCAATTTAAATAATCAAAAATCCATTAATATTATAAATGTCCACAAATGTCACTGCACAAATTCTGTGCTGTGTGACCAATGAGTGACCCTACCTGCTTTAGCAATAGGTATTACGCCTGACTAAGCTCGCCCATGGTGGCAAAGCATGATGCAAATTTGGCACCTGTGTTGCTGACTTGGTTTAGTAAATGTTGTACATATAACATATAAGGCGTGGTCTGTATTGTTAACACAATATAGGCTCAACACTCATTTTAGTTAGGCTTCAGGTGTGGCTCGGTAGAGCAGTTAATTACTGCCGTATCCTTTAATTAATAATATTGAGGTTAACAAACAAAAATGTCATTGTGAATGCTAAATGAATTTTTCCCCTATCCACTTTAGCAATGGATGGGCTTGGCCACAGCTGACTAACAGATTACAATTGACGCTTGTTGTAGTACTAAATGCACATAGTATAGTAATTTTTTTTCCTCTCGATTGATTACAGAGTTCCTACTGCTCACAACTCGATTGTTCCAAGTGTGTTGGAAGCCACACACCCCTTTGATTAAGCTGAACGAAATACCAAAGGCTGAAAGAATTGTGATATTCGTTAGTTCTTGTTACAGTATCTGAATCAAAGCTAGTTATACCGTATAAATAGAAATTTTCATAAGATTTCATGTGTAGTGGGGCAAATTTGTTTAGGTCAAAGCATGGCCAAATGTGCATTGGGCAAAATTTTCATGGATTTTATTTTCAACGTTAAAAGGGACCCATAAAGGGTACATTATGTGGTTAACGTACTGTATCGGCAGCTTGCTGATCAATTACATACTTAACCTGATGATACACTTGTTGATAATCAGGTAAACAGAATCCTTCAACACAATCTAAAACACCACAATTGAGCCAGAAACATGCACTACAGATAAATATCATGCATGGCATAGTAATATTAGAATGTACTGTGATACCAGGGGCGGATCTAAGGGTGGGCCTGGCTGGGCCAGGCCCACCCAATCATGATTTGTGAAAAAAATTTTTGAATTTAAAGTAAAAATTATAGTTACACTAATAAATATATTCATAAGCAACTTGTTTATTTAACTAATTAACCACGTGAAAGCCTTACATACCACCTGTTAACACCTAAGAGTAACTTGTGCAAACATGTCCAGACAACTGACTCTTTTCAATCTGTCCAAGGTTAATTTTATAGTTCTGATAATAAATTTAGTCATAAATAGGTAAAACACAGGTAGACAGAGTGCGTCTGTTACGTTAAGCTCAGGCCAATCATTAGAACAGCCTAGTCTTGACATGAGTGATACCAGTTGTGATACCGGGCCAGGTCAAGTTCCTTATGTACCAGTACAGTATCGTCAGTTGGAAAACCCACGGATATAGCCAGTAGTCCACAGGATGCTCCCGTTCAACCTGTGAACCATTTATTCCCCTCTACTACCATTGGAACAAAGAGTCGGTGTTTCAATTCAAAATGGTATGAACAATACGGATGGATTGAATACTCGATTGAAAGAGACGCTGTGTTCTGCTACCCCTGTAGACTTTTTGCTCTTGCTAGTAATAAGGCTGAGGATCGTTTTGTATCAATAGGGTTCAGGGATTGGAAACACGCTGGAGGAAAGAGTGGGGCCTTTGCCAAGCATAACTGTTCAAAAAGTCACCAGGATG
>JAYJLX010045141.1:0-13098 GCA_036873525.1 Chalinula nematifera | reverse complement strand
ATTTACTAGTAAATTATAACCAAGGATAAAAGGCGATTTAATGATAGAGATTGACACAAAAATTGCATACGTGTATTTACTAGTAAATTATAACCAAGGATAAAAGGCGATTTAATGATAGAGATTGACACAAAAATTGTGCAAGTGTATTTACTAGTAAATTATAACCAAGGATAAAAGGCGATTAAATGATAGACATTGACTCAAAAATTGCGCAAGTGTATTTACTAGTAAATTATAACCAAGGATATTTAAAGATAGAGATTGACACAAAAATTGCGTACGTGTATTTACTAGTAAATTATAACCAAGGATAAAAGGCAATTGATAGAGATTGGCACATAAATTGCACAAGTGTATTTATATTATCATTACATGTTTAATACCATTAACATCTATAATACCTGTAATGTCCTGGGCTCTATGGATGTTTGCGGCATTGTTCCTCCCCACACCTGATAAGGGCTGGAGTATATTTGGTCCCATGAGGAGATCAGCCTATACCCACCCACTGGGTCTATGAACATGTCAACGGTCACTCCAGTCACACTATCGGACGGAGGGGATGCCTCTACACTGCCCCCTAATTATTACATCACTAATTACATTTTACTGTTTACATTCAATCATTATTCTAAAACATAGTCAGTCAATATTCTATGACACATACATGTACTACATGTGCATGTATGGTCATTTTGTAAGGAGTAGTTTAGGATCGACCATTGTTATATATTAATTATACCTTTAGCTAGGAATTCCTGTAGGTAGTGTCCCCAGGAGGGAAAAAGCTCTTTATGAACAGGTTGGGCACACACTGCTAGTATAGTAGGGAGCTCGTGTATCAGACGCTGTCTCGAATACTCCTGTGCCCATTGTTTCTTCCACTTCTCTCCGTATCTGATACTCTCCTTAACAATCCATCCATAGCAATCCAAGTGAGATACAACATCGCAAAATGCTACATGAAAATACAATTATAAGTAATAACGTATGTACATGTACATATATACCATTATCACCCTACCCTACTCACTACTACCATATGTACATGTACATGTATGTACATACCTAAACCCTACTCACTACTACCATATGTACATGTACATGTATGTACATACCTAAACCCTACTTACTACCATATAATATATGTATTTATACATGTATGTGCTGTGCATACCTAAACCCTTTCCTTCAGTATAGTGATCGATCTTAAATATCCATCGACGTACGTACAAATTACCCAATATTAGTACAGCTAGTCCATCCACTAGCTGATCATAGCTGTACACCTCTCTAATGCTGGGCGGAGTCAGGACCCCGCCCTCTCTAAGGAACTGGTGGCGACCGGAGTGGGTGGAGTAGAGTTTCACAAGGTCTGGCTCAGTACCCAGTAATGGAATATCTATTATTGATAACATGAATATAATCCTCAACTCAACATGAACAGCACAAAATTACTTGCCACATTTGAATCAGGATAGTGCATGCATACTGTACCTAATGTATTGGAGAGCTCTATATCATCTCTATCTGGTATGTGTGGTATAATGAATGCCTGTCTGTCCCCCACTAGTCTCTTAATGTGTTTCACTGCCTTGTTACTGTATTTCAATATGGAGGACAGCGACATATGGTGATTACCGAACGATTTAACGTGTTCCGGAGCTATGAAGTAGACTCTATCCCATGGTGATGTTTCCGTACTGTCACTCTCTCCATGTTTAAGTATAGTGTTAGTGCTGAGGAGTCCCTCATAGTACTCTAGTATATCATCGTGCATCTCAATAGGGCATACGTAGATTACAGAGACGTTTGGGTCTAGTACGTCACAGATGCGAGCCATTTGAAAATTCTGAGTAATTGAGAAATGAGTTGTTTTCCGTCTGGTCTCTGGAAGATAACCTACAGTAACACACATACATGTACATGTAAATGTATACAGTGAAACCTTCCTTTAAAAGATACCCATTGTGTAAAAGATACCCATTGTGTAAAAGAGTAGGTATATCATTTAATGAAATGTAGCCATAATATAAAACATAAGTACAAAAGTGCTTCAGTGTTTTGATATTTTAAAGGGTTTTATCTATGGTTGTATTAGTTGAATAGCTGTTAGAGTAAAGTATACCTTTAGAGGGTAAGTGTATAATGACTCTGTGAGAGGTGACTATCTTGTCCCATTTATCTTTCAGTGTCAGTAACCTCGTTCGGTAGTTCCTCAAGTAAACAGCACGTGATTCCTTCAACTGTTTACGTATTTTACACGACTCCATGTACAGGGCCCAACCCAGGGCAATAATACCTAATTAACCATACTTATATAAACATGTACATGTTATATTGACATGTACTTACGCCCACATAAATAATAAGGTGAGTTAATTACCTGCAGCCCATTTCATTCTACGGTGATGGAGATATTTCACTCTATTCAAGTACATTTTACATGTGGCTTGGATTTTGTTAGCAGCTGCTTGCATGCCGTTCTCCCCTCTATATCTTCGCCCCTGTAATTAATTAATTCAGTTTAATTAATCACAGTTAATTAACACAAAAGTTCGAATCAGGAGGCTAACTGGAATATGAAGCATGTGGTTGACTTCTCTGGAGTTTAATACACAGCACAATAAATCCTAAAACACAAAACACAATTATTAATGCAATATAACTGCTTGTAGTGTGAAGTTATGTATACAAACCTTATAGCCTGGAACTCGTTCCAGTTCATATTGAGCTGCTAAGTCTGAAATTCTAGGAACATGGAATTTAATAGGATCAGTGACTTGGTTGAATGGTGATTTGTGATACATGTATGTTTCTCACTTTTTCCCATCCACAAATATAATAGGAATGGCGTAGTCCCTGGCCATTTGCTCTATCTTGACTAAGAAACGGGTTACACTATTAAAACAACAGTTAAAAATGATACAAAGTGTTCTTTGCATATACTAACTTGTCCCAGTTTTCATGAAACAACTTCATACATTCAAGATAGTCCTACCAATCAACATATCTCCATAATAACAATAGCAGTGATCACAATGTAATAATAACATACTTTGTTATTCGTCAGCAACTTTCCTCCTCTAATAGAAAGCTTCAGTATATTTGGCTTCAGTTCATCGTCAGTAACTGTCACCTTTTTTTTAGAAAAGATGCAAATATAACAGTATATCTGTATTATTAGGAGCTCAACATGGTATTATTAACTATATAATTGACCTTTGATGTTTGTTCATGTAGTGGAACATCAATAGCCGGGTGTGGTAACGTGGTTAGATTAACTGCTCTACTTGGTATTCGCTACACCACAGCACAATAAAGGGATCCGGAGCAGAAGAAGGCAGAAAGAGGGACATAGAGGGATTGATGGAGGGAGGGGCAGACAGGGATGAAATTAATGAGGGGTAGAGGAATAGGGAGATAGAATGATTCATGAAAGTATTAAGAAATCGTGTACACATACGGATTGGTTTTGATGTGGTTGGGGTTTTTCTACTACAGTTTCCTCAGTAGAGTCAGTACAGGACTGGACATCTAACTATAAAGAAAAACCAATAGAACATTAAATCAATTCCTTATATAGTAATGTATACATGTACATGTACATATGTAATTAATGTAACACATTCGATTTGGCAGTAAAAGTATTTGGATCTAGTATTTGAGGTAATGTACTATCATTTAGAAACCTTAATTCCTGCTAAAGCACTGCCACCCTCAACAGCGTCCACCGGTCTATCCTTAAACTTCTGATCATCAACTTCATGTAACTAAAGCAATATATCAATGTATACGTATAATTCTAGTAATCATTTTGGATTAAACCTGTGCGTGTTTGTTTGTAACTGGTGGAGGATGAAGTACTATATCCGCTGATTTCTACATAATAGAACATCATTCATTTGGTACCAAACATTGTACAATAAGTCTGAAATTACAGGAATGAGTCCTCTTTCCAATAAATTTAATAACCCTTTCCGAATGTCCTTTGATGTTATCGGAGGTGGAGTTAACTGCATAAACAATAGCATTTAATACAATGTTATGGTTGGTTAGTCTAGAGTCCCGCCCCCTCAGTAAAAGAGGTGTGGCTCCATGCTGTATAGCTTACAGTAGCGTCTCTCCTATTTCTGACAGGTAACACACCAAGTGGAGATATAGTTGTTCCTGAAGCAAGAGCACCCTTCCTACTGCTCCTCTCCTTGTGTTTACTGGCTTCAGGTACGTGAACACCATAGGTATCCTGAAGGAGCTGTCTGGCCGTCGGGTGTGATGGCTGGGTCAATAGCTTACCAATAAACGTCAACTGGGAGGATTCACCGGGTGATAGATTCATCAATTCATGTACAGATCTGTTCAATATTAAAAACGATACAACAATCATCCAGTTATTTATACTATTAGGTGTGGCATCCCAGCAGAACAAGAAAAACCAATGATTTGCTATACAGTATGTTAAACCCTAGCTAGTCTGGTTATGCTTTTTTTCAAGCATAGGAAAAGGAATATAACCAGAATTACCAGATATATCTAACCCACTATTACAAAGTATGTAGTCCAGCTGCAATGAGGTAGCTATGCAGGTATATTATATATGGATAGATACAGTGTGTACTATTACTTTGAGTGTTTCCTTTGTATAGGAGGTAGTTTAAACGTAGGTGATGGATCACTCAAGGCAATGGGCAATGTCTGAACATTGCTGTACTTCACATTGACAACCTGTTCCACGTGTTCCTATAAAGAAGAGAGCATAAGAGGATAGAATGATACTGGTAGACCTGGTGCTTCATATGCTAACACACCCTGATGGTTTCTTCGGTGTTGGCTATGGCTAGATCTATCGAGCTCAAGTCCACCTTTTCACCATTTTTGTCTTTCTCTGATATAGCGTTTCTCAGCCTCCTGAGGTCATCTTGGATCTTATGAAAATCAAATACCAGCAGTAAATAATCCACTTATTTTGTACCCAAATTCTTTACTTTGATTAAAATGTTTCCAACGTCTCTTTCAACAGAAATGCTCATCTTTACATGTGCAGCTCTCAAGTTAATGAGTAGTCATGGTAACATTTAACCACGCCCAAATTAAGCCACACCCACACTTTTTTGGAGGCGTGTCAGCAAATGGCCGAGGGTAGCAGCAATGTAGTGAGCAATAAAGCGTGGATTGTCGACTGTATCGAGGGTAACTCTGATATATGTTCAAGGCTACTCAAAGGTATTCCATTTTTGAGTAATTCCATTCTAGTTGACGTGATTATTTCATAATTGGCAACCTTTTTATTGCTTTATTTTATAGAGCTCACAGGGAAGGAGGTAACACCAGAGGAAGATTGTGTTTCATGGAGTGTTGACAACAGGTACTATTCGGCTGATATCGACATTGTGAAATATTCTCTCAAGGATTTCAGAAGGGACAGTGACGATGATTGTGAAGCCATCATCTTCCTGTATTCAGCATATGAGGTATCATCGTAAAGCTGGAATATTTAAGTAATTTTGTAATTTGCAAATGAATATGAAAAAATTGAAAATCCATAATTTAATTTCAAAAAATTAGAATCATCAAATGTAATAATCATTATTAAGGTAATGTGCAAAGTGTTGAATGTGGGTGTGTCTATACAATTTTTTTAGTGCAAGTATTTCCGGCTATATGGTTTTATATGTTATAATGATAGACCTTTAGATAACCTCAGTATACTGACTGTGTGTGTTTCTTTCTTGTAATAGTTGGATAAGTTTCCATTAATCAAGAGTCTATGGGGGGCAGTATGTGATGATTTATCTCCGTCTGTATGTCTCCTCATTGAGGCGTGTTTAACCGATAAGGAAGAGGATGGTGATGTATTAAAATGGTGTGTGGAATATGGGTTTGAACTAGTGGTATGGAAGTATCAGAACGAGGCTATTACATCAAATGAAGGTTTTTGATTTTTTTTTAATAATTTTTATTGAGTATCAACTTTGATGCCTATGTTTCAATACAGATAGCCTAGACAAGCAAGGAGTTGCGAGAGTATGTGACGCTTTGCAGGCCCACATGTGGCCTGGCATGACTATGAAGAATAAAAAAGGTATAGATATTTTAAGTAGACTAGTGTCTTAGCTTGTTAGAATCTTTCATAACTAGGTGATGATGTCAGTGGCAGTCAGTCTACTAATACTACAGTACCTGTTGACCCCTCCCCCTCTTCCGTTGACCCCTCCCCTTCCTCAACCAACGGCACTAGTCTCACTGTTACTAACGGTATCAATGATTTGACTCCCAAACAACTCCTTTCACGGGGTTTGGGTAACCATGGCGATCCTGACGGTGATGATCCCGGCAATATAACTGGGAAGGAATCATTTGAAGAACTCTTTGGGAGATTTTCCGACATGAAAGGTTTGGCATTAAGAGAGAGAGGTATCTTTGTAATTAATGCTTTTACTGTATACTGTATTATAAATAGCTCATGCTGACTCCCTCCCTCATGAGGAAAGAAAGGACTATGCAGAAAAGGTCAGATATTAAAAGCCATTCTGATTATTGTCAGTATGTGTAGTTATATCTCTTGTATATGTGTTATAATAGGTTGTTATGGCATTTTGGGAGGCCATTGGAGGTGATGAAGATGAATTGAAGGACATTTAATGGGACAACTCTACTATAACTAAAATTAGTGCATTATTGTTTTTTTTATAATAATAATATACTGTACTATAATATCACGTCATCATAGATGATATTAGAGTAGGCTTGTACGGAATAATAGGCATCAATTTTTGACCTAAGATCTAGGTTGATTTTAACAATTAACCACACCTATCTATGCATGCTTTCTTGTAAAGTGTAAACATGTCTATAGTCCAAGTGCCAGGGGAAGTTTTCAACAGTCTGATTTTCTCAGTTCAAGTACCATGACTTGCACTTTCACGGCTGTACACTTATCATAAACATCATTAATGCTCCATTTGTTGTCACATATTTGACTGTATCATTCATTAACACACTTTAGGTCTCCCTTCTTGTTCATTAACATGTTTGATGATGGACTCATCAACTGTCAATGCCTTTTAATTTGATCATCCGATACAAACATAGACTAGATTTCTCTAATTATTTTTAGTTTTAAGAATCAGTACAATTTTAAGAATAATAGGCAAAAATTTCAGGAATAATGGGTACAAATAATTATGAAGAATTAGAGAATAGAATAATAGGATAAAGCCAAGGAATAATCCGTACAAGCCTTAAGAGCTAGATCGGTGGGTGCGGTATAGATCTAGACTAGTTATTATCATAACTTAATTAACTCTATCTAGCTAGATCTATGATGATCACGTGTGAATAATTCGGGAGCCCGCCATAAATCAGCAGAGAGAGAGAGAGAGAGAGACCTCGGCAGAGACTCGAATTCGACAATCGACATCATAATATCAGAGACTATATATATACGCTGCCTCTCGCTTGTTACTGACACTGTTGCCATCAAAAATGGATCTTAACCATGAAGTTCCACAAAGTGCGTTTAATACACAGCATGACGCAATGCTAAGATTTCTTGAAAGAAACGACGTAGAGAGTTTCCTATACAGGCATCAGGTTGACGCTGTAAAAGCTGTTCGTGAGCGATTCCGTCTGTCAAAGATTGCCCTTGTAGTCCTTCCAACTGGATGTGGAAAGTCAGGGGTGGCTGTGCTTGTTCCTTATGCCATTAATGCCAGTAAAGTTCTTGTTATCACGCCCTCGTTAGCTATATCGAAACAGATATATGAGGATTTTCGTGGAAAGGAAAAGATGTTTCTTTATAGAAGAGAAATGCTTCGGAATGAGGATGATATTGAAAAGGCCACACCTCAAGGAAAATTAATATCGAGAACTGGGGAATTGGGAGATGCTTTGGACTGTCCTCTTGTTGTGGCAAATGCACAAAAATTTGGTACAAACACGAATATTGACATTCAAAAGATTCCTAGAAATAACTTTGATCTAGTAATCGTTGATGAAGCCCATCACTATCCTGCCATAACCTGGAAAAGGATAGTTAATCATTTCCCAAATAGTAGGCGCCTTTTCCTCACTGCCACTCCTTATCATAATGGAGATAATTTTATCCTTCCTGGACATCGACCTTGCTATGAATTAACACAAAGGACTGCTGTTCAATTGGGGATAATACGAAACATCAAGTTTGAAGAACAGCAGGCTGATCAACAAGGCAATGCACCATACTATGAGGTAATATAATACATGTAAGTAACTCCGGCAGACCCCTAAAGGCTGGTTCACAATATTGAACGCACTGGAAATTCCAGATATTTCAGTCTGTATAATCTTGACACAGACATGATGAGCCAGCAGATTAGAACAAATTTCTATTCCACAGTGTTTTGCCCAGCATGATATCTTAGGTGGTTAAATTTTAACTAAAATACCATTAAATGGGCATTTTAAGTGTTTTTCTATGGGAATTCAAGTGGTAAAATAGCTCCATAGGTAAATTTGATTTTTGGGTGGTTACCGGCAGCCGACCACCATGGGCAGAACACTGATTCCAGTGTCTTGCGTCAGCATTTTAGCATCATATTGTGAATTAGCCTTTATTCCGGATGCCCACCTTTTTAGGTCTATGTCAAATTTTGGTTTCTCCTCATGTTTGGAATTATAGGTGCTTTCTAAAGGATGTGCTTACACGCGATAACTCGAGAACGCTTTTTTTTTGGGAAAGTAAAGACCACGACGATCATCAGCCTGATAGTCATAGCTATTCAGGCAATACTTTTTTTTGCTAAGAAATTAATTTGTCATAGAATTAGGCGCTCATTCACCACCCATTCTTCTCCTTTGTTTTAACAGCCTTGCTGGTATCCAATGGTCATCACTGAGTTTACTGAAATGTAACGAAATCACTGACAAGTTAGCAAGGAATCCGATAATGTATGATTTCAAGTAATCGAGCGTGTACAAGTTTTTAATGGTTTTGCTTAAAATAGAAGTTATTGAAAAAGTGCTTGGAATTACATGGGGTGTGCTTTACTATGATGTGACCCGGTGTCCCAGTAAATTTCGTCTCCAGGATATTTGGTCGCGGTGACGAAATATCCTAGGAAATACTGTCGCCATGAGCAAAAAATATCCTAGGATATTGTGTCTCTTTTAGGATAAACTGTTGCAATTGCAGCTTGCATTATACTCAGAATCAAGTTGTTTATGAGTAAAATTTGCTTTTGTCATGATTTTTTACTATTGAGTATGGATTTTGCCCTACAAAATGGCGTCCAATTACTTGTGTGGGAGCGTACTGTATCTACGATTTATGTAATGATATTCATTGAATTTTTGTTAACACTTGATCATGCATGTTTGGCCAAGGGGATCTATACTTGCAAGTTTTTACCTTGATCACTTTTTTACACTTTGTTGTTAAAATAGTGATGAATATATAGACCTCTTTCACTTGCACCTCTGTTACTGCTTTGTCATCAACATCAATAAAAATAATGACCAATCAATAAAAATACTAACCGCGCCTGTTGACTTCCGGATGGCAGAAAATCTTACTCTACAATGGTTAAGGAACTCATAGCAGACTTGTACTCACTTGCAGTGCATGCACCCTAGCGGACTTTCCACACCTCAAAACTATTTAAACCTATAGGTCTTGTTTCAGCCCGATAGCAAAGTTTTCCAGCTGATAATAAAACGAATAAGCAAGTTTAGCCATGGATAAGCACTATCTCTTGCTACCCAGAAGTAAATGCCACTTTGATAGGTGCAATCCGTATTTTTGGTTAATTCATGTTTAATTTCAATGATGAAGGTGTAAGTGAAAGAGGTCTATTTCTAGTACTGAGTAGTAATCTAGTTTCTACTTTCTACCAAGTTTCTAGTAGTTCACGAGGCTAATAGGACCCTCGCAAAAAAGAGGGTCTAAGGATATGACCAGTGTTCTCGCTAGGCCTTTTTCAGGTGGTGCAGTACCACTTGGTTTGTCTCTTGCACCACTTGGATGCAAGTAAATCAAGGCTTGAACCACTTGGATTAATTTTGAAAAAGTGTTTCAGCAATACTATTTTATTGTATGGCATAGGTCAGGTATGAGCATACTGCAATGATTGCTGCATATGCTTTTTTTTTGTGTGTACCACTTGGAGTGGAAATTTTAGAGAGAACACTGGATATGACCATACCAAAGTTGTTAAGTACCACCAACCACATACTTGAGCCAGACTTGAGGCTACAATCTACTACTGTACAGCAACCTGTATGAGTGAATTCATCAAGCAATGAAATCATTATAATGCCATGAATATCATTAAATGCAAGTACAGTCCCTATAGACCCTCCTTTTTGCAAGGATCTGGTTATGTGACACTAGCTAGATAGTAGTAGTAGAAGACTCTGCATGGTGTTGTCAGTTGAGTGTGTGCATGTGTGTGATAGCTGTAGATGAAAGAATTTGAGTGTTATACCAGGTCTTCCTGTTGTGTGAAACAGTAGTCCTAACAATGTTTTTTAAGCTATTTGATTAATATTGATGCTGTGAGGTGAAATGTACATGTATAAACCGTGAGGGTTTTGTACTTTAGTATACCTTCATTTGACTACTTTTATCATACAGATAATGTCACAAAATATACGAAGATTCTTAAATCAGCATGATCGGAATGATCCCCTGCCTCGTAATCAACCACAAGATGGACCAGCGCAATGTCATCAAGCTATGGTAATAACAACAACTATCGATGAGGCCAATCGTTTTGCAGATACATATAATGCACTCTTTCCGAGTGACTTGCCATGTGCATCATACCATAGTGAGAGCCATGATCAAAAAGTACTCGAGGAGTTTCAGAATTTCCAAATTCGTGTTCTTGTTGTTGTTAAAAAGCTTTTGGAAGGATTTGACAGGAAATATATTAGTGTTGTTGGTATTGCTCGCCGTGTGGCTCCTACCTCGAAAGTTTTATTTACTCAGTTTGTGGGTAGAGCAGTTCGTAAGCTACGCAATGGTGATCCTGTTTGTGCAATGGTCGTCTCTCATACTCATTACAAACAAAGGAGAAATTTTGATCGATTTGACTTGATTGCCGAAGAAGACCCAATCGATGATGATCAGCCGATTGTCCCAGCTTTAGAAGATATGGACTTGACTTAGCTATAGTTAGCAATAACATTCCACTATAGACAGTTTTGTGAACCGGCTTATTCTTGATTATTTTGTTTATTTTTCCATGCACCATATATATCATGCAGTGTGACATCACTTGAAATTCTTATAAAATGAAAAATCATTGTATTTTGCTATTGTTAGTCTAGTTTCATTTATAGAAAATTTAATAAATTGAAAACCATTGCATATGCTAATACATCACTAAAAGTCACACACACACACACACACACACACACACACACACACACATGGATCTATAGGAAATAAAATTAATTAGATAGACTAGACGTCTAATTAAAAAAAAAAAAAATGAGAACGAGGAAGTCTCTTGTACTCGTTTCGCTAGTGGTTCTCGTGGTGTTAGCCAGCATGGGTTTTATGAGCTTCAAACCTGTTATCAACGATAAAACCAATCGTGGTTCATCCCATCGATCTCTACAGTGGCTTATGACAAGCACCATGAAAGGATATCAAGCGGAATATTGGAAATTCACTTGTGTAAAGAACTTGTCCAAAGATTCGTCAGTAAGTTTATTGGCCAGTGAACGTGGAGCGGGTCCAGGACACAATGGAGTCAGGGTGTCTGTAAAATGGAGTGGTGTACCAGCCATGGCTGGTTCATTAGCTGCGGCAGGTGCTGACTGGATAGGATTATACTATCAACCCAACGCACCGATACATCAATACTATAACTTTCGGTTTATTAGTGATGCTGGTAGTATTGGTGAGACTGATTTCATAGTGTATAATGTTCGTTCTAGTTACTACCAGTTCCGATACTATCGTACTTATAATGATTGTACTCATTTACTGGCATATACTAATCTATTGCCATTGATGTTTAAGGGCGGGGCTGACACACCCACACAAGGTCATATTGCACTCACTGGTAATCCTACGGAAATGCGAATCCAGTGGACATCAGCTACTCAAGCCACACCCACTGTACGCTATGGCTATTCATTTAATGAACTAACTAAAGTTGCTATCGGTACATCTCGAACATACACAGCGTCAGACTTGTGTAATGCACCAGCGAATGATCCTAAATATTTCATTAACCCTGGTTATTTACATGATGTTATACTCCGTGACCTCACCACTAATACCCATATATATTATCAATATGGATCATCAGACAGTGGGTATAGTCAGGTACATAACTTTACCTCAGCACCATCAGGGCAGTCTACTAGAGGTGGATTCAAGTTCATAACATATGGGGACATGGGGCTGTCTGATACTCAAAGGGGTGCTAAGGATACGGTGGCTAATGTGTTAAGGGACATCGATAAAGGAGCCGAACTGGTGATGCATCAGGGTGACCTATCGTACGCCCGTGCATATGCCCAAATATGGGACCAGTGGATGAACTTCATAGAACCTATCGCAACCCGTGTACCATATATGGTGGGTATTGGTAATCATGAACAAGGTTACGGGTATAACCCTTCCTGGGGTAACTATGGCGACGATTCTAACGGTGAATGTGGCGTACCAATACGGTACAGGTTCCACATGCCTGATAATGGTAACAGTTTATACTGGTATAGCTTTGATTACGATCTGGTACACTTTATAGTCATCAGCACTGAGCATAACCTTACCAGTGGAAGTGCTCAGTTTCGTTGGGTGGAGAAGGACTTTAAAGGCGTTGATCGAAGTAAAACCCCATGGCTAGTGGTAGTTGGGCATAGACCAATGTACTGTAGTCAAATATTCCCATCTGATAATAAAGTGGATGATCATATAAGGAATGATGGCTTTGAGGACCTGTTCCACCAATACGGTGTTGACCTTGCCCTCTGGGGTCACTTCCACAGTTATGAGAGAACTTGCAAAGTATATAAAGGGAAGTGTGTTGATAGTGGTGGGGTTGTGAATATCGTTATAGGTTCTGCAGGTGCTACTCTTGACAAAGTTCCATTATA
>JAYJLX010045130.1:0-13100 GCA_036873525.1 Chalinula nematifera | reverse complement strand
AGTTGAATTTTATTCAACTTTAAACGTCACGTTAACGATTTGTACTCTTCCCGTGTATTCGCTTCCGTTACGGTTAATGTTACGTTTTGTTACGTTTGTAGTGTGAATCGGCCTTTAGTCTTATTGCTTGTACAATGTAGTATTATATACCTTAGCATTGTCTGTAATGGAATATTGATAACTAGCGTTCCCAGTGAATTGGATTCTAACAGAAACCTCATCCCCCATTCGAAATGTCTTAGCCAAATTAATGTCCTCGAATCTCAGTTCATTTTCAGGATACACAGAAATGGATGAGAAGTAATTGTCACCTTTCCAGAATCTAATATCATCATCTAATCTTAGTCCGTCTGCCTTCCCTTCAAGAAATATTGTCATTCTGTTGAGGATTAGGCTTCCATTATTGGACAGGATTTGAACAAACAATGGAACAGCATTATATAACTCAGCAGGTTGTAAACTGGATTGAATGACATAATGAAGTTTAAGGTATTTAGAAGAGCATAAATCCAATACAAAACATTGCGGGGTGGCAAAGGGAGGTGTTGTGATATTGGAGGAGTCAGTAATAATTCTCATTGGTGTTCTTGTTCTCAGAACATAGTATACTCGTTGTGTGGTTTCACTCATGATCTCTTGATTCTCACAACCCTCCAATTGTTGCAGCTGTTCAAATGTTACTAAAGTAGATGAGAAATCGTAAATTGCATACTGCTGTGAGGCTGAGAACAATGGAGGAATATCCACCGATAACCAAGAAGGAAGGAATGGTTGAATATTCAACAAGAATGTCTTAAATAATGAGCGATGTTTCAATAGTTCTTGTAGATTGTTTGTGTCAAATGGAATTGAATATATATTTACTTGATCTGCATAGCACTCACGTTCTTTACCACAATCTTTACATTTAGTGTGAGTATTGTTGATTGGCAAGGGTGCTTGCGGCAATTCAGATGGTTTTAGGTATGCCCCTGAGACTGAAAAAGGTAAATTTAATTCTTTAAAATTTCTTACTGATGCAAAAGTTACTCCATTTGTGGTATAAATATGACCAGTTTCTCGTCCTCCGGACCACATACAAGAAGATTTCATCGATATAGAGCGGGAAGAACAAATAGATGTCGATGCTGGTCTAAATTGCCTTCTACAGCAACCAGGAGTTAAAACACCGTCCTTTAGATCTAGTGCTTTGAAATAGCTACCTTGATTATTTGCATTTGGTATATTTAAGCTGTCTATAACTAAGAATGTCAATTCCTCAGGCTGTAAGAAATTAGTTGATGGTTCGATTTTCAATGTAAGAGTATAGCTTCCAGATGAAGTTGGAATCACTACAAATCCCACTGTAAAGAGTATACCCTGTTGATATTCATCAGGTACTACTACCTCATGACTACCTTCAATTTTTAAGTTACCAGGATCGCTGCTTTCAAGATGAATTGTTCTTCTGTTTAAAAAGCGACCAGTGATCGTTAAATTTTGTGGCACACCCACTGTTAGTGTCTCTATTGGTGAAATGACAACGAAACCAGTTTGGCATCTTTCACCCATGTGATATGTACCCTCACAATCACAATAGAACTGGCCAACTTCACTACTGGGAGAGCAAGTACCTAACCCACAGGGAGCACTGTCACAGACTTTAGACTCTATAGCAAATCATGCATGGGAAAGAAAGGTTTTAGCTTTCAATTAACACTGTGGCTAACGTACTGGCAGGAAGCAGAAGACAGTCCATATTTTGCTTATGTATAGTCTATGCTAACCCTAACCCCACCCCCTATCCTAAACTATAGTATAGACTTCCTGCCGGTATTTTAGCCACTTCATTCATACAGGCCACATCCTTGTGAGTACAAGTGCATGTCAAACTTAACTGATTAAACTTTCCATAAAAATAATTATTATTAATGAATAATAATAATTGCATGTATATACGAATAATAGGGCTTATGCATTACTCAAATTCGTTTAATTAGAAATTCCGGTCAATGGGACAGCGCATTAATTAGAATACGGCAATCCCATGTATTACAATGATTTCTGACAGTATTTGTTTCGCTATTTCTGGAGTCTACGGATGGATGAAATCGCTTCAAACTACACAAATACAACAAACAAGGTATTCTTTATCGTATATGAAGCTCAAATTTCACTAAAATGGCATTCACTGGATAATCGCATATAGCTCATAATTAAATTTTTAGCCTTGTTATGACAGTATATTACCTGTAGGATGTATATTTCCACCTTTTAAAGCAATTTCATCCATCCGTGGACTCCAGAAATAGTGAAACAAATACTATCAGAAATCATTGTAATACATGGGATTGCCGTATTCTAATTAACGCGCTGTCCCATTGACCGGAATTTCTAATTAAATGAATTTGAGTAATGCATAAGCCCTATTATGTGGGAATCACAGTGAGCAACTGACAGTGCCTATAGTGTACCATGTACATGTACATATAATATACTACAGTATATACCTGAACATGACTTCTGTGCTGTCCATTCAACCACATCACTGTCCTCATTATACACACACTCCTGTATCCAGTTAATACTTGTTTCATTAGTGACTTCATATCCTTGGTTACAGATCAAACGACAGCTGGACATAAACTCATGGTCACATGGTGTAGTTACGAATGCATTGGCCGGAGCCATCAACTCAGGACACTCCAATATCCTACACAAGGTCTCCTCTCCACTCCAGGTATGGTCAGGTTGACAGATACGGTCTTCCGATCCTATCAGCTCGTATCCATGGTTACAGGAGAGGGTGCAGTTCCCATCGGTTACTTGACCACCATCACTACACTCAATATCACCATTGAAGGGCTTCAGTAGTGGAATACATGGTTCAGCTATATTAATTTAAGATTTAATAATAACAATTATGTTTTTTATGCTTGTATGACAGTGAAACCTCTGAATAATGATAATGAAACTTGGGACCAACATTGTTTCACTAGGAAAGCGGCCTTTAATTATGTAAAGGTATTCATTAAAGGGAGTTTTCATTATTGGAGGTTCCACTGTATTATGTATGTGGAGTGGAACCACCCACTAGTAATATACATGTATCTTACCTATACAAGTGAATCCATCGGTATCCAGGAAGTAACCATTTTCACATCGACATTCATAAGATCCAGGGAGATTGTAACAGGTATGATCGCATCCACCATTATTAAAGGAACACTCGTTTGAATCTATAATAAAATGATTACACCACATGACATTATCATTATTTACTAGTCACTCATTGAATTAACCATGCATTTACTATTATACATTAATCTAACTAACCAACACATGTTTTCCGATCATACATCAAATGATATCCATTGGAGCAGGAACAAGTGAAGTTCCCTTCATCATTGGTACAATAATCACTGCATCCCGATATTCCTTCCTCACACTCATCAATATCTATAATAATTATAAAAAATTAATTGATGTAAAATTTTTTTAAGGATGTGTTCCTCCAATACCTTCACATTCCATAGTTCCATTGAGACGATATCCATCAAAACAATCACATCGATAGCTACCATGAGTATTGTGGCATTCCTGTTCACAGTCATGAATATTATTAGCACACTCATCGTGATCTAATTAATACACAGGAAGCCAGTGGTTAATAATGGTTATAAAGTGCATGCATTATAGGAAGTGTAGTTATTAATAATTATTAATGTCATACCAGTGCATCCTCGTTTATCATCCAATAAAAAGAATCCATCATTACATGAGCAATAGTAAGATCCTATAGTATTGGTACAGGTGTGTTCGCAGTTACCATTCGCCACTTCACATTCATTAATATCTATTACAATATTGACAATAATAATGGAACATGTAATTATATATTAATATAGGGTATATATATGATATTGCCTGCACAACTCCGTGTGTCATTTTGCAGCCTGTATCCTGTGTTACAGTCGCATTCGTACCCTCCTGCTATGTTATTACACTTCTGTTGACACCAATCAGATTTTTGTGTAGCAGTATCATTTGTTATAACCACAATCCCTTCAGTGCACTCATTTATATCTATATAAAGAAAGAGTATGCATGATTGACATACATGCATGATTGACAATGGTATAAACTATTTTTATTATTGCTGTCTATTACCACTGCACATAAAGGCTATTTGCATTTGCGTTTAGCTATTTATTTATTTTTTTGTTTTGTTTTTATCTTTTTTTGTTTTATTTGTTTTGTTATTTTGTTCTTCAATAGCTTTATTATACTAAAGGAAATTCAAATAACAGTTGAAAAGAAATTTTAATCGTGTACAAATATAGGTTGTACACCTTTATGCATTATGGTAGCTTTAGTCTGATGTAGCTAACACTCCCTTGTGTGGAGTTTAAGCATGCAATGAGAGGGTTGGCTGTGTTAGACTGTACAGAAGGTACTGTATGTTGATACCTTGACAAGAGTATGATCCAATTGACCTGTACCCACTCATACAGGAACAGGAAAAGCTCCCAGCAGTATTGGTGCAGTTATGTTGACAGCCTCCATTGTTATTACCACATTCATTAATATCTATAATGAATGATTATAATGTGCATACTGTATACATATGATGTATATTTACCGATATTGCATGAAGAACCCTTCCATCCATTGTTACAACTACAGTATCCTGGAGAAGTGCATGATCCATGGACACACCCTTGGGAACAAAGAGCTGTACAACAAAATTAATACTGAATGATTATAATTGCTTCAAAGTCATGGCTGACTCACGATAGCAACCCGATGATGGGTGACCACTGTATCCTGAACAACAATAGCTGTACTGATTGTATTTTGACCGATAGGCTGTGTAGTAATACAGAGTTGATCTATACCTGCATAATTATACAATTATAAGCATATGTGCGTAGTTAATTACTATAACTACCTTGTCCTGTACGCACGGCATCTTGATGCACCCCACCATCCACAGGCATGATAATATGCAGAAGAATATGAGGTTCGCCGGTAAGCATATGCTGTGTAAGGTTCCGCATAATAATTCGACCCATAGCAAACACTGTAAAAAAATCAAACATGAATATTGATTGAATATACCAGTGAAAATTTTTAATCAAAATTACTGCTTAGCTGACACATTCTGTTAATGGCTTACCCTTGACAGCTTGCAACATCCAAAGTAATGAAAAAGAAAATCACTGCAGCTCCAAGTATATGCTTCATCATTATACCCATTATTGTATGTGTCTCAACTGAAAAAGTTGAGTTGCACAACTGCATAAATCGGTGCACTCCCGGCCAGCCAATGCACATGCAGCCCTTAAATAACCCCTATCTGTATAACTGCTAGTTATAATAATTATAGTTATTTTAATAAACCAGGAACAAAATAAGTGTGTTAAGGTTATAACAATTACACAAAGTTAAACATTGTATTTCATTATCAGTTAATAGTAGAGAGCTGATAGTAATCAAGAGTTACGCAGTCCACTTCAAACACCTATATAATAATGTACATGGGAAAATGAGAACAGTCGTAACAAGGATAAAGAGTGATTTATATCACAATACATGAATGGTTATAATGCTAGTACTAAGTTTACACAGAATACGCTTGGGTATTTCAAACCCTATAGAGTGTATGTATTTAACTGAAATAATGAATGAGGAGGAAACTTGGTATTTTGTGGTTTGGAAAAACAAAACTGTTAAAATTTATTCTAATTTAGCTGTTAGTATTCCAGTACCAGTATTCCAAAACACATACAGTATTATACACAGCAATTACCTATGTGTGGTAGGCATACGTTGACATGGGTATTAGTTGTAAAAAAATATATGGGTGAAATTATCACAATCAAAATTATCCAAGATTTTAGATTTATCACATGATAATTGTACTATAAATATACTGCAAAAAATATTACACGGTAGACAAATCCACGCTGCACAATTAGAATATAACCTGAACTGAACTGAGTATGATGAAAGTGTACAGTAGTAGTAGTATAGTAGTGTATAGTAATTCCATTGATAATAACTATAATTATATACTTTAGGGGGGAAAATACATCATGAGAACAACCTAACTCAATATAAATGATGGCATGGAAAATTACTATGGATAAAACAACTAACCCACACAATGTACAATCAGTTATTACGAATTCAATGCTAACTAAATTAGCCCAGTGTAAGGAGTATTTTTGTCTCTGTAGTACTAGAATGGTACAAGTCTGTTTCCCAACCGACCTTGTATCTGTGTGTGTTCCGAGACATTTAGAGCAACAATATCGTGCACCACATGTTACACAACTATAGGATGAAGGGAACGTGTGAGAGAAATGGCTAGCTAAGGAGGAATAAACCATTGGTACTCCCGCCATAATTAATGAACTGTACACTAACTTCCCCAAATAAAATACATTTTTTTTAGCAATAGAAAACTTTAGTACACTACACATGTATAGACCTATGTATTATATACTATACAGTATTTCGCAGTTGTATTATATATGTAGTATAATATACATAGTCTACAATAGTATGTATTATAGTATGCATGTGTAATATAGACATATATGTATTATACACTATATGGTATACACTACAGTAATCAGTAACACTGGTGTATTTATAGTATTCAAGGATATCCACAGACAGCACAAAAATGTCGAGGAGGGAAATTGGAGGGAGGAACAACAGCTGTGAAATAAGAGGGTTTCCTGGTAGAAGACGGCGATTCATCTGTTGAGGGAGGAGGTGGTGGGGGCTATATACAGGGACAACAATACGGGTAACAATGGCTGCTGGCTATTGAATGACTTACTAGTTCCTCAAGCAATGACTGAAAGTTCTTCCTGAATCGCTGTAAGTAAATAAGTATAATAACAAAAGATGAGTGTCGATCAAATACACTGGGCTAACTTGTTTGAAATGATCAGCATTTGAACGAGTCTTTCTTTTCTTTTCTAATAATTGAGAAAACCACAACACAAGTAACAATACTGATTAAACAGAGCATATATAATACACTAACAGTACAATAAGGTATTTGTTTCTCTTTTATTAGTAACATAAAAATTTCATGTAAAATACATTACTTTTACTGCCATGGATTGATTGCATCATACTGTATAGCCGGTAATATTCACGGGCTTAAAAAATCGCGGTTGCCTTAAAAAATCAACTATTTTTCATCTTTGTTTACTTATTACTCAATAGCACTGATAAACGCCTGAGTGCATGTTAGTTTACATAAGTGAAGCCTTGTAATCCAGCCCATCCCATTCACAAACAATATAGTGTTAAGTAGTAGTGATAAGCCATTTTAACCTGAAATTAAGCGAAATTTAATTCCACTCTAAAATTACCAGCTATACAGTACATTAAGTGATGTTGATAGTGTCAGTAAATAATTTAACATGGCAACACACCACACATTCACTACTATAACCCTCCGCCCACACACTTTCGTTAAATCAAACACATTGTTTTTGTTTTTTTTTTCACACCAATTCACTCAGTTATGCTATTGTATAGTAGTAATTGTAATGGTTATTTATTATCATCAGCGACATAATGTTAATGTATAAATAGTTACATGGATTATAGTAGCTACCATAGCATTCCTGATTATAATGAAAGAAAGCAGTAAACAAGTTAATTAGTTATACCCGGTAACTGCTAATTGTCGTAATTTTTTTCCATTATCATCGGAGACATGTTATTGTATATATAGTTACATGGCACATATCTAATTATAGTAGCTACTGTTGCATTCCTGATTATAATGACTTAAACAGTGAAATAGTTATAGCAGCATGCAAATAAAGTCACGCCCTTGGCCACACCTACAAATTAATTATAATAATTTGCAAACACTAACTCGCACTAACTTTCCAGCCCGTCAGAGAAAGAGGGGAGTTTTGCTTTGTTCAGCAGATGAGCAAAGGCCGCATGGGGGTCATCGTGATGGTTGTCCTTCTCTAATGCATCCAATTGTCTTTGCTGACGCCTTCTTCTCGTTTCCTCATCAAGAATTCGCTTCTGCTGTTCGTTTACTGATCTGGTTTTCGTTCCTCCTGCAAATAATTAAACTACATAATACCACTGATGGCAAGAAACTAAAGTTGAAAGTACATACCTTTCTCAGTCATCTCATGATCATCTCATCGATCAATATCCGCGTCGCGTCGTTAAAATTATGTCACGTGAACTGTACTTACTTGCATGGCATATGGGGCGGAGTCAAAGAAAACTAGAAAAAGCTTTTTGTGTGTGGACTGGGGAGAAGAAAGTATTATAGCTTTACTTAGTTTACTAGCGTGGTTTATAGTTGAAATTAATCATGGGTTGTGATGGAGGTTCAATACCTAAAAGAGACGAGATGGTTAAGCTAAAAAAGAAAGCGGAGAAGGTCTAGTTTACTTTTATCGTATGTTTGTTTTGATTTTCATGCCCTAGCTGACATGTGTTTGTTCTATTTTTGTTCTTTTTTTTTTTTTTTTAGGCTCAAAAGGCGATTGAACTAGCTGCCAAATGGAGATACTGTGCTCTACGGTCCGAGAAACTTCAACAGCCAGTGGTAGGATGTGAGTTAGGAAGGTAAGAAGATAAAATTATCATTGAGAATTCACTTGGTGATACCTACCTTAGCCATGCATATACACGAATCATGGTGGAAACCTCACTAAGCGTTATGATTAGAAGTGTATAATTAAGCTAGCCTCAAGTGTATGTTAGGATCTTTATAAAGGGCAACCTTATTATAATTAATTTTCTTAGGAAATTTATAGTATCCTTTGTTTAGATATTGAGAGCCTTTAATGAAGGGTTAATTCCACTGTATGCATGTGTACTCGTGTATTGTAGTTAATAGTTGTGGCATATCTAACCCCACCCACCACAGATTATACAACAAGGAGTCTGTATTAATGGCTCTACTCGATAAACCTAATATTCCCGAGACTGCTAACCATCTCAGATCACTCAAGGTATGTAGAGGGTCTATTTGGATATTGGGTTATCTATTCCAGTGTTGGGTTAAAGTTAGATTATTATGTGTTTAGGATGTTGTCCAACTCCAATTAACGCCCAACCCTGATTATAAACCCAGTGAAAAATCTGATGCTTATAATGACCTTCAGACCGGTGAATTCATCTGCCCTGTTACTGGAGTACACATGAATGGTCAGCACAGGTACTGAATTGCAATCAGAATAATAGTTGGTTAATAAGTTTTTGTTATTTCGCTTTTCTGTCTTTTAAAGGTTTGTCTTCTTTCGTGATTGTGGTTGTGTAGTATCAGAGAAAGCCTTGAAAGAGGTTCCTTCATCAGTCTGCCATAAGGTATGTATAACTGTTGTCCCACCTCCTCCCAATTAACCTTCCTTTTTTTTTAGTTATATTGTAGTATATTAATTTTATTAACTTAATGATTTCTCATAATTTTTATAGTGTGGTAAACCGTTTGTCAAAGAGGATGTGATTGTTATCAATGGTACCGATGAGGAAATAGAAGAACAAAGAAAGGCAATGGAAGAAAGACGTCAGGCTGTCAGACTAGCTAAGGTAAAATTAACTTATTTTTGTAAAAGGAAGATATTAGTATTGATTAATATTGCTCTCATAGAGAAAGAGAAAAGCTGAAACAACTGAGACTGTTGCTGGCACATCATCAAGTATTGCTGATAAAAGTATAGTAATTTCAAAAATAATCATAGCGTTTTGTTATGTACATATATTTTTTTATTCAGCTTCATCAGATTCCATGGAAATAACCACGCCCACTGTCCCCACCCCTATTGTATCTGTTGATTCATCCAGTAAAGACGAACCAAGTGAGAAAAGAAGTAAAATTGTACCAAGCAAACCTGTTGTCAAATCAACTAAATCCAAGACAGCTACTAAACCTTCGATGGTGTCTAATGGAGATACAAAAGGATTAAAGAAAAGAGATGCTTACAAATCATTATTCAGTTCGTCTGTTCCAGCTCGTCCCAAGGAACGTACATCAAACTGGGTCACCTTCTTTCCTTATCATTAACCAGCACATACCCTCCTCACCCCCTCAATAACAATCCACCATCTTATATTTATCATTATTAATAATATTCTTTCTTCCTCTCTTTTTTTAAAAAAAATGTAAGAATATTTTTGACTTCTTCAAGTTCAAAAATCATAATAGATATAATATTATATGTGTATGTGTGTGTATGATTGGGTGTAGTATATAGTGTGGCCTAGTCTTCATTGCTCATCACTTGCATTTGGTATTCTTCGAAATCTTGTACTAATTGTTCGATTGTCATACGTGACAACGCTCTCAGTGCTTCCTCAGTAATCTCTTCATCGTTGCTATCTCCATCATATTCTTCCCTTCTCTGGTTTTCTTCAGCCCTGCTCACCAACACTAGCTCACGGCTGAGGTCCTCTAGGACATCATCCTCTCCTCCCTCATCTTCACTATCGGACACTACAACAGCGTATCTAACCAGTTCTTCCATTACCTCATCATCACTATGATCGCTGTCATCAGTGTCTTCATGTGGTAGCTCAGTTGTGGTAAGGCATAGTGCAGTTGGTGGTTGTGTGTCCTCCATTTGTACAGATGTACCAGTGTATTCACTGTCCTGTTGTTCATCAGTGACAATACTTGCAGAGTGAAGCCACATGGTTTGTCTCAATAGTGTATCACTGACAGTAGTTTGCTGTTGGTATTGTTGGACTAATATTGTATCTATAGTGTCTTCGTCCTCTGTCTCTTGGACTACAGTAGGTGTATCCATCATGAAGAAACCGGACAAACCGCTGTTGTATGTCTTATTGTGGGCGTGGCTGTATGATCCAGCTGTCATCTCTTTTATATCGTCAGATAAGATGGGTTTTGTGGAATCGTTATCTGGTGTTCCAATAGCTGGTTCCGATATTGCAACATGATGAGGTTTATTGGTTGCTGATGATGATTTCCTCCCACTTCCACCTTTCTTGTTTGATGGGTGTTGCTTGTTCACTTTATTACTGGATGAGCGTTGGCTGTCTTTCACTCTACTATTGGATGGGCATTGCTTGTCCTCACTAGACGGGTGCTGCCCATCCTTTATTTCATTACTGGATGGGCGTTGGCTGTCTTTCACTCTACTATTGGATGGGCGTTGCTTGTTCACTTTATTACTGGATGGGCGTTGGCTGTCTTTTACTTTACTACTGGATGGGTGTTGCTTGTCCTCACTAGACGGGTGCTGCCCATCCTCCATTTTATTACTGGATGGACATTGGCTGTTTGCCACTTTATTACTTGACATGGTGCAGGATGATGGTGTGATGGTGTCAGCATCATCATTAGTAATAACAGGATGATCTCTAGTATGATCAGTAGTAGAGGCATTACCATGGTCTCCTTCATCAGTAGTGGTATTACCATGGTCTCCCCCACCCGCTATAAGCTCCTCTATAACTACACTACTACTGTTACTGTGTAACAATGGTTGATGAGGGTGATCATGAGTGGTGGGCGTGGCATATTCTAATGGTCTGGGTTCAGCTATTACCGTCTCATCTTTGAAATAGAATAGATTATGTTCAGATAGTCTGCCACCATTGCCAATGTCTTTATCTACATGTAAACCTCCTTCTTCAATGTAATTATATCTGCCATTACTGTTGTTGATATGCTGTGATATATGTTCGTTGGATATCGGATGTTGTGTCCTTAGAAATGATGGATCTGATCGTTTCCTCTGTAGCATTAGTCGTTCCATATAGGAGAGCCCTGAGGATGATGGAGGGTTGATGAAATGAATATTGGACGGATTGAGATGAGACGGGGAGACACTAGAGGATGATGTGGTTTGGATACCACAGGTATTGGTACTTGGAGGGACATCAGTATCAGCTGCTACTGTGTGGGGAGAAATATGATTATTACACAACACATAATCCAATACATGTATATAATTTTAATGTTTTGTTAAGTGCTCCAATGTTTTGTTAAGTGCATTTTTAACATATTTACATGGTTTAAATACACTATAGACTCATAATAATAATGGTTGACATTAGCGATTCTTTCACATTATGCTTAAAACATTCACAATGAATTTAACCATTGCTTTTCTGTATTCAGATGATATCATACCTTTTCTGTCGTTTCTGCTATTCCTCCAAGCTAGCAGAGCATCCTGGAATGATTTGGAACTAGCTTCTTCATCATATGTTCCATCTAACAGTGCTCCATTACTGTTTCCTGTCTCATTGTGTACTTGGTGTTGCTGTGAATGATGGTCAGTAATAGAAGGGGTGGAGACAGTCTGGACACCCATAGTACTACTATTGCTACATGGTTTATTTGTCTGAGAACATTCTTTCACCTATTATAATAATACATGTATAAATATGGCTGAAGGAAATGATAGTCTTTCAGCTGTGTATAATGTATAATCCATATACATGTACTAGTGATTTTATTATAACAAATAGTACATTGTGCTATCTCCTTTACATGTGGTCAATCTGTGACTAAAAATGCCCCATACTTTCCCTCTTTTACTGACCTGTACTTTACTAAGTGGTCTAACACGGTGATTAGATAGAGCTCCTTTCTGATGAAACTTGGTGAAGCACACTGTACAGTAGTTCTCAATACACTCCACACATTCCTTCAAATTAACAACAGCAAATGTATAAAGTGGTTTAGGGGTATAGTAATGTATACTCACAATGGATGCCTTATACTGATCACACTGACCACAGCTGATTTTATCTGAGTAAAAAAAAGTTATGAGCTATTATAGTAAAATTAATTTCAAATATTAAGTAGTTTTTTTTTATTTTTGAGCTCAATTTGTTCAACAGGCTCCATATTATGGAACCTCTGAATTATTGACACTTTGTGACCCTATATGAATTGAAGTACTTATTCCTTTATAAAGGGGTTGTCCTCTCCTTAGAGGTCAAAATCTATTAGACAAGTCTATTTGGGACACTGATAAGTGTCCTTTGTTTAGAGTTTTATCAAAGTAATATCCCTTCCTTGGAGGGTCCACTATTGGAGGTTGTACTATAAACAACTTTTATTGCGTTTTACTTTCGTAGTT
>JAYJLX010045129.1:0-34767 GCA_036873525.1 Chalinula nematifera | reverse complement strand
GAGAGAGAGAGAGAGAGAGAGAGAGAGAGAGAGAGAGAGAGAGAGAGAGAGAGAGAGAGAGAGAGAGAGAGAGAAGATAATATAAATAAGTGAAACAGAAATGAAAAAAGAAAACGTGATATCAACTAACAATTTTTGCTATGTTACAATCAGAAGATGTTTCCTGCAGTGAGTATAGCTCCATTGACTACAAATAAAATAACTACAATAATAGGTATATTATTTAATAATAATTATACTTAATGGTTTATATCATTACAGCGATCTTGTTAATTACTTTTAAGAGTTGATGGGCTAGTGCTAGTCTCGCAGTCGATTCATTCAGTTTGCCATGACACAGTGAAAACATGAGGTGACATTCCAACCTTGAAAGCGAGGGAAAGAAAAGCCAGGGGGAGGAGGGGGGGGGGGGGGGGGGAGTGTAGGGGGAGTTGGAGGGGAGATGGTGGGAAAAAGAAGGTAAAATGACAACCTTCCAAAATTATATCAACAACCATGTGAGTTGAGGGGAGCTGTTCATTCTTGGTTTGAAGCACTCAGTAACCTTTTCCCATCTATCTCCCACATCAATACCCAATACCTATACATAAGGATACGAAGAAAAGAGACAAGAGATAAGGAAATAAGGGAAGGGGGTGGAGAAAAGGGAAACAGAGACATCATAATATAACTTATTAGATGATGACAAGCGACCTACATTCAGTCTCCATAGCAACGATGATGCATCGAGGAGAGCAAACGAGTTGTCCGCCGATATTTTGGGTAACAAAGAGTTATCATATTCATTAAACAGGTTGTCGATTTGGTTAAGGTCTAGACAAAGCCATAAATATAGTTGGTTAATGTATGTACTTTATAGTGAAATATATATAATAATACAATTAGTCAAACAATATTACAATTAGTGTATTGGTTGGAGTGAGTGGTATTATGTAAGTCAACAGTCAATAAATTATTCATCTAAAATCAATTATAAGTTTGTTAATGCCATCCCATTATGATAGATATCAAAGTTATTTATGATAACGAAAGAGTTGGTATCAACTTAATCGGGTATACTAACAGTCAGTAACAGGACACTATTTAATCTATTTAAACATTTGTTGGGACTTGGGTTATATTACCCATGCATGTCTGGCCAGTTATCCTAATGTAAAGGTAAATCACTATGTACTGAGCATGTAGGAGAATGTCCAGGTGGCATATTTTACTTTTGAGCACAAGCAAACACTAAATTAATGTAAATGGTAACTAACCCAGGTAATATAGCATCAGGTGCCAGGCAATGTGATGGCATAGTATAGAGTTCTCCCAGTTAATTCGGCAGGAGTTTAAAAACTCCACCCCTTTCTCTGTCGGACGCTCCTCTTCGATCACATGACCTACACAAAACATTAACTACCACTCATTCATAGCATGTATCACCTACATATATTACACAAATACTGCAATAGAATTCCAACAATAACTGACTCATAGTATGTCACATGACTAACACATGATAACCAGTAGACAGTTTCTATGTGACATCACAAACACACTTTTAATAACTACAAGGCGGCCGCCATGTTGGTGCTTTACTTTGTATAGTACGTGTGGAAGAATAAAAAATTTATACTTTTATACCATTATAAATCAAAATTATGTCATATATCTTCTACTGACTCATAGTATGTCACATGACAACACATAGTAACTAGTCACTTTGCACATGACATCACAAAGTCACACTTCTAATAACAAGGGCGGCCATGTTGCTTTACTTTGTACTGTACGAGTGGAAGAATAAGTTTACACCACCAAATGCTATAAAACAAAACCACGTCTTCTCATACTATTTTGCATTGCATTATAATAAAATAATACTTCAAAACGATTGACTCAGTGAAATCACAATAGAAGATCCAATTAAATGAAGCATCAACATGGTGGAATACCCAAACAATTTGATAATACACTAAAATTTTTAAACTGGTTAATTTTTAAATCATGCAAATAGCTAGTACATGTATATACAGTAATAGAGCATGCATAGCTATATACTGACTCATAGCATGAATTCCCCATGGGTTCCTGGGTTGGATTCCAATGCTCTCTATACAAGCCTTTTCAGCTTCATCTCTGGAATCAGTTTCCTCCATAGAGAACGCATACCTGAAAGAGAGGAGTGGCAAATAGAGACAATAAGAAAGGAAGAGAGAGAGAGAGAGATTGAGAAAGATAGCAAGATATGGAGAGGGAAGGGTGGAGGGAGTGAGGAATAGCTGATTAATCTGCTTACATGCTAAGTATATAAGGGTAAGTGGGTGTGGTTTTGGGATAATAATGAATGATGCGAGTCATTATGTCCCGCATTCTCTCAAATTCTCCAATTTCAAGACAAACACCAAAAACCCAGCGAGTGGCTTGGATATCTGGAGATCAACAAATGGATTACAGAGCCAATGATTATGGTATAGTAAGTAATGATTGTGATAGTAATTAGTGATTGTGGTAGAAACATACAGCTAAATTTAGCATATGACTTGGAGTCAGCATTGTAGTAAATTACCATATAGCCAAAAATTTTCAGTGGTCAAAATTTTCGTGAATTCGTTAGTCATTAGCATGTGATGAAAATTAATCATGGATATGGAATATTAGTAATGAATTATATATTTTTTTGTTTATTCTGTGAATTTGACGAAAATATGTGGCTATAATGGGTGCTTACGTCGCGGAATTGTGTAGACTTTTACTTCCGGTTTCGGGCAGTTCCAACTCCGCCATGTTGATTGGATGAACTGCATGGAAGAGATAGGACTGGAGACCGACACATGGTTCTTACTCACAAAATATCCTGTGTTTCTCGCAATAAGACCAGGTTTACTCATGTTTTTTGGAGTTTTTAACATAGTTGTTGAGCTAATTCTGATTGAGCCTAGTTTTCGAACTCTCCATGAGAGCTTCTACTCTCTAGCCAACAAGGATGACGGCCTATTATGGGAGTCTCCAAAATACACGGAGGTATTCGTGTCGGTTTCAGTTCCGCGCAAGCACCCTATATGGTAATTTGTATTAAGTTGAGAGATAGATCATTAGGTATTCATTTTAAATTCATTAATTGCATGTTCATGAGCTTTAAGTATAAGACACCAACTACTATGCAATGAATACTTTAGTGAGCAAATCCTCAACTCAGTGTGGTCTGACTCTAATGCTATGGTCAAACTCCAATTTCTAAATAATGCATTCATTCTATATATTGTACTGCATTGATGCGATAGGATAAGGCATTGTAATACTGATGAATTATTTTGGGGTCTCTAGCTTACCTAGTGGATATTCAACCGTTATCTTATCCCATAGATTACAAGCATTGGGGGAGTTCTTGTCAGCGAAGGCTTTAATAGCATTAATATGCATCTTCTCTCTGTCAGTGACCGAGTTATAGACTTCATCATAAAATGCCATATCGGAAACAACTGTGAGAGGGTAGAGGAAGAGATGTAATGAGAGCATAAAGAGAGTATGACAAAGAAACAAAGAGTGAGTTAGTGAGTGAAAGAGTAAAAGGACTCAGGGACAGAGAAATAGAGCAAAAAAAGAATTGTACTTTCAGGGCTTGATGCACTATATGCCTCAACTCTGAAACCAGTCTGCATTTGAATAAAAGGAGTAAAAGCAAACAGTAACTAAATCAGTATATATACATCCACTACGCTATATTATCCGGTCAATCCTTACCATAATGCATCTGGCCATGACAAATCCAGGGTCAAGTTTAAGGGCTGATTCAAGCTCGTTCATAAAGCCCTCATTTTGGCTGCAGAAGGATTCCAGGACTTTATTGTAGAGACCAACTGCATCAGTGCTTTTGCAAGTCAGTGGTAACCCATTCAGATCCATCAAACAAGCCATAACCCTTCTAGGCTCCAGTTGTTTTGGACGGTTTTGGAGGAGTGAGCAAATCCGAGTAATTACTCGACGAGGTTAAAATTCGTAAGTAGACTAATGCCACGCCCAACTATAAATGCCAAGCCACGTGCACCGCCACAGCAGCGAGCGAGAGCGAGCGCGGGATGGGACGGGAGTCGCGCTCGTTCTCTGTCTTTCTGTACTCTGTCTCTGTAGGCTCTGTACAGACTAGAAGTAGATACTAGATTGAGTCTATAGTGCAGTCTAGCCATAGGTCTAGCTGTCTGTCTGATGGATCGTGAGTAATGCCAGGAAGAAGTACGCGTTCACTGGCTGCTACGATGTTGATGTCTCTGTTTGGTTGAACTGGGAGTAAGGATTTAGATTTTCATTTAGAGGAAACTAGTGTTAGGGTAAGCTTATTTATTATTTTTATTTTATTGTAAGTGACAAAGGGGATGGGATATCCGCCATGCAAGAGGGTTTGGTCAATGTGATAGAAGGGTTTGTGCAGCCATTCACTAATCCAACCTGACCCAATTGAAATCTAGAATATCACCGAAATCATTTAATTTTGGCAGGGTCTCCAATGTCCTGTAACATTTTGGTGAAAAAAAAAGCAATCAAAAGTTAATTAATTTTTACTTAAATTTATAACTAGAGCTTAGGGCTTTTACACGAACTTTTCTATTACATTGTACCTGGCCTTCCAGCTGAGGTAGGTGGGTCTGGCCTGCCAAACTGGGAGGAGGGGGGGGGGGAATTTAGTCTCACTGACCAGCCCCTCGCAAAAAAAGAGGTCTGGCCAACATCCAACTCACTAGAGATTAGAGTAGAGTAAGAAAATGCTTGTAATGGAAAGCTGCCATTTTTAGCCCCAGTCTTGGTACTGATGTCATACATGTAGTTAGTTTTGATGTTCAGAACCCTTCTTTAGATTTCCTTAGCCATTTTTGAGTTCTCTGTTCAAGTGCTCCATATGGAGGTCTATGGGTAAATATTTTTTTTGATGTGTCCATGGTTGTGATTTAATGCCCAATGCCCAGTGGATGTTGCCCGGCAATGAAAAAAGCAATCTTACATGTAAATCCAAATCTTCAATTTCTATATTATGTTTCTACTAAAGAATGACTGATGCCTCTGTCTACGAGTGGAAGAAAAATAATACAGCGCCAATGTTTTAGTGTGGTATACGTCCTCTTCTAATAACATTGAAAATACATGTACATGTAGTGCAACATCCAAGTGTGCGTTTCCTATCTCCCTCTCGAAGTGCATGTGGCATCTGCAAGTTCTGTATGCATGTATGTTGGAGACCCCCCCCCCTTCCCCCTCTAAAAAAAAAGAACTTTTTAGAGTGTACGCATCAACAAGTTTAGTTTTTTATTCATTGGTTAGTCCTTTTTAATGTGTTAAAATTGTAGTGATGTGTGTGTACACTTTCTTGGCTGAAGTCTCATGTGCTACTGTAAGTTATAATGTTTCAATCAGAAGTCAATCATAAATTGACATCAGTCAGAACTTGATAAAAAAGGCTGTTATCTGGGGATTGGAAAGGCTGTTATCTGGGGATTGGAAAGGCTGTAATCTGGGGATTGGAAAGGCCATGGGAATATCTGTCATTTTACCCTTGTCCCCGTCATCAGTGAATAACTCCACAGGACAGTGCTGCTGGATTAGTCATTATGCATGTACTGAAGGGGTGATGTCAATAGCAGAAGTTATTTTAAGTAGTGCACTACTGAAATACATGTATGATTGTATCTCCCCACCATTGCCTGTCATAGTAGCATCACTCCTACAACATTTATTTTGGACTTGCCCATCGCTTTCTTACCGTCGTTCCTTATCACAATCCTGTCCAGCCATTGGACCAGACTTGACTTTATATTGGGCAGGAGTTGTTATTGCTGGCATTGGGACGCAACTTCATTACCCATTTTATATTGGCCATTGGCGCATCAAGAGAGCTGGATTTTGCTCCTCTGCTGTGTGTTGTATTGTATTTCTTCAAGCTTTCTCTTTTTGGGTGGTGTATCTCTTTCTGCCATTTTTACTTTCTACTTCTTTCCCTTGTAGACGTAACTTAAAATCTACAAGTTTCCATTCTGCTTCAATGAAGCCAGTGACTACGGAACAGAACTCGCTGGGACAAAGAACTGACATGGAGTAGCTAGCCAGGTGTCTAGAGCAGCTGGTACACACCCGTAGATGTCAGCTAGAACTATTAGAGCAGCGATAGGAGCATTAAGGGACCGGGTGGCATAGTCAGAACACATCTTTGGCCTTGTATGTGAAGGGTGACTTCTTGTGCCGTGGGTGTTCATAGAGTAGACAAAGAGGAATGGCCACATTACAGTGGATGAAGATCCTTACAGTTAAGCCCAGAGTGGCATTAGTGGAAGTTGGCCCACAGCCAGGCTATTCAGAGATTAAGGAAGCCATTCAGTCATTTCAGTCAACACAATTCATTTAAAATTAACCGTGATCTGTTATCGAACATTCATCAAGACAAGAGTACAACAGCTTTGTTAAAAAAAAAAGCACAAAATGTGTCCTTTCAAATTTAATAAAATATATATAATAAATGATAAGAAATAATCAATGGTAAAATATTAGTTAACATAACATGTGTTAGATGTATTAACTTGAGTGGCATTACTGATATATTCATGCATGTAGTTCCTTTATTTTTTTTACATACATAACAACATTTAAATTCAGTACTTGCGGCAGTTGTGTGTCGTTCCCATAAAACAAAAAATTCTGGAATAATTTCAAATTTGGCAATCCATTTTGTCAACAGATTGTTCTATGTGATGCTATTTTTTTTTGTAACACAGGATTGCATGAGCTTGTTCTCCATCTCTACCTGCTCGACCTGTTTCTTGCGCTTACTGCTCCAATGTACTTGGAGTGACCCAATGAATAATAATTATCTTAATATCATCACAATCGAATACCATTACCAAAAACTGTAATGGTAATAATTATTCTAAACATTGCTGTCAGGTCTCATAAAAATACGTTGCGACTCTTTGAAGTCTGGGGTACAGGCTCGTGTATGTCTACCAATTGGTAGCTCTGCAGATAGGGACTATTAACTGGCATGTAAAGTACTTCCCAACTTCTCTTAGTAGTGACGTGTGTAGCAGTGCTGTGTCTGGTAGTTTTTGACAGAATATTATTGTCTTAGAATGAAGGGATTGAAGCTTAAGTTCATGGGATTGTTCAGGAGTTAAGTCGTCTAGTTGTATGAAAGGTCTCTCGCAATGAAATATGCTTGACCATACTGGTGACAACCCAAGCAATACTGGTGAATTCAGCGACAATCTATCATAAACACAGCTATATATGGCTCTTGTGGCAGTAGCTGTGAGGGCAATCACCTTTTGTTGATGAAGGAATCAGGCTTTGAAGGTTTCCAATTTCTGCAAAGGCTATACAAAAATAATCTCCCCTATTAAAAAAAATTATAGTCATCATCAGTATTTGGGGCAAGCCTCACACTAGTTGAAAATTTTGTTTGCTTGCTTTGGTATATGTACGTATTTTGTAATGTATCTTTTATAACATTGAAATGTAAAATGTAAAAATGGTCGCTGTCATGTGCGCACAGTAAGTCAACTACCTACATGTAAATATAACAATGGCAACTTTGATTGCTGATAAAGTTGTGGATAAAGTCTGAGGATAAACTAGACAGTAAAATTGTGAAGCTTGTGCTGTCTTTCCATTCTTCAAAAGCTTCATTAAGAAACACAGCTGCCTAACCAGCTGCCTTGTGTGCCTAACCAACCAGAACATCTACTTGTAGATGATACAAACTTTCCAACTCTGAGAGCCTTCAGTGTTGTTGTTGAACTGTCAGTCACAAACACTGTGAATTTTGATACAATGTACACGTAGCTGTTGAGCTTTTTGAGTGTATTATCTCATTCGTACAGACTATAATTATTTTCATTGGAGCGAGCCTGAGCGAGCCCCACACTTAGTCGAAAGTGGTGTGTGTTTGTAAGGGCCAAGTATTGTACTTCCCAAGTTAATTTCTATAGTTTTTTTTATAGACCCATTGCACGGTGACTTCATCTTTAATTAACCAGCTTAATTGTTAGTATACTTCGGTGTCTTGGGGACAACTGAGTTGAAGCTTCTTTTGTTTTTTTTTGTGGAATTGATTCGTTTTTAATCTCATTCAGGTATAAGGCAATGCAGAATGATATGAATAGATTTATATGATTTATATTATGTATATTAATTGTTGGTCAGGTTAATTCATTAATTTTTCGTTGTTTGTTCTTTTTTGCAGGCTTTGTTCGCATGGAGTGCTTTCTAATGTAATCGTGGATAAATTAAAAGCTGTGAAAATAGTAAGTTAGATGTTTTTTTTTAAATTTTTTTTGTTAACACAAAATATTGTAATGGACTCTCCTATAATTGCAGACTCTAATTTAAGCTTGCTGCATAGCAAGTATATGTATGTGTAGCTTTAGCTCGTATACTTTAAGCAAGCACTTAGCGGAAATTCTTTGCACCTGGCTTTTCTTGGCCTTTGCATTAAAGTTGATTACATGTGAATTGTTGCATGTAAAATCATTTTAAATTTTTGCAAAAAAAGGAATTGAATTGGTGAATTTAATGAATTCTTTTGTTGGCTAAAGTTGTTGTACAGTACATGCATGTAGTTTATGTATTCTTGAGCATTCTCAAAGAGCTCGCAGCTTAGGTGAAGCAACTTACTTTAGCTGAGGTGATGGTTACCGTTGAAGGTACATGTAGTATTCGAAAAGAAGGGAGTAGGAAAGGACTTATTTATAGTACTACTTTAGCACTCGTTATTCTTTACCTTTTTTTATTATAGGAACAACTGTGAAGACACCTCGTAAAGCCACTTTTGAACGTAGCATAACAGAAAGCACACCCACTTACCTATCAAGAAAGCGATGAGGAATAGATTTGCTGTAGCAAAGGTATGACATGTTTACATTAGTAGATGTTATATTACTGTGAAAATGGATTTGTACTGTGTGTGCTTAAATGATGTGCATGTGTTTGAAGGTATGGTTGAATATATTTAGGTCTCAGTACATGTATGTGTACATGCATAAACACATGGGCTTAAATTATGCTGAGATCAGTCTGATCAGAATAAAGTATGGGTGAGATTTACAACATTTACGAAAAAATTGTGTAGAATAGTGTTGTGCTTTCAATGCTGTAACGTACAAGTTATGAGAAGCCATAGTATACGGAGGGGTAACTTTGTAGTTACAACACATTCGGCTCCATGCATATACATGTACATGTAACTGTCACTTATCAACTGCTAGGAACCTCAATGTACATGTATGCACAAACTCCACACTCCCAAGCCTGAAGATAGACCAGTTACTGGCCTACCTTCTGACCTCCTGGCTGATGTCATTTGCCAATACCAATTATCTACTACATGTAAAGGGTAATTAAGTAATAATTATCAGGAATAGTCGGCATTATTGTATATGGCATATTATTTAAGGTATGTAAATACAGTATAAGCTTGGGCGAATGTAAAAAAAATCATATTTCATGAAAGTGTTTTTGTTGAAAACTCGCGATTGTCAATATTCATTTAAGAGTATGTAGTGATGCGATGTGTTCATAACTTATGAAAAAAAAACAAATATTTTAATAAGCTTAATCATAGTTTATTAATTAATAATTACAGATACAGTAAATTAGTAACAGCTAGTATACATGTAGTTCAGTGAGTTATTGGATATTCTCTTGCAGAAAAACAAGTTTATTTACATTTTTTGGGAGCAAGCAAGATCTTTTTTCAGAAACAACATTACTAGCAGTACGTTATTGAAAGCGTAATTAACTGTTATCATGCACATTCGTGAAAGTAAATTACTATCGCGATAGTAATAGTTTCGTTACTTTCGCCCAGGCCTAATACTAGTACATGTATGTCAGAAATTTTGATTTTTAGTCTTAACGAGTTGCACAGGGCAAACTCACAGTCAAGACAGTTTTCTTGAGGGATTTACCAAGTTTATGAAATTAGCTATTTCACTAAGAGTATGCTTTGTACTGTACAATGAATTACCTGTGTAAAAAATATTTTTGTAAAAATCATTGATGGCATACATGTATATTTAGCTTCTTGTAGGAATTGTACATGTATTTGGATTATACAATGTTACTACATTGAAAGAATTACTTCATAGGTATGCACATGTAAAGGGACCTGCTTGTTTGCTGGCAGAGGTTTATACCTGAGATTGGGAATTTATTTAGTCAGTCGTATGTTTATATACAGTGGAACCCTTATTACATGTAAGTGGACACCTCTGGGACTAAATGAAGTGTCCTTATAAAAGGGGTGTCCTTTACTGAGAGGTTATCATTTACATGCATCAAACAATCGATGTGAAGTACTAGCTATCAATAATGATCATTTGTTTTTATAAGGAGTGCATGCATGCGTGCATGCATGCAGAGTACAAATAAAACCAATAATTAATTTATAGCATGTTTCATAAAGTCAGTGTTATTGTGAGGAAAAAATTCTTCCATAGTGCTTTGTCTGGAGCAGACAGCTTTTTGCAGTGTACATGTATTTTCGTTGCACTCTCAATTGTGTGTCCAAGGTTGTTGGCTTCAGCCATATGACCTTGCTTATCAAGATATAACTGGACATCTTCCAAAGACTTAATGGCATCAATGTATGTGGTAGTTTTTGGAATCATTTCATCAACATCCTCTTCACCACTTTCATCATCATACGTAAGTAACGGGATCACAAGGTGCTTTTGCCAGTTGGATGTAGAGTGTTGAAAAAGTCATCTTCCCAATGTTCACTATCCGCAATCTCAGCACAAACTGGAATTGTTGAATCACCATTTATAAAATCCTTAATTGAGCATTGTTCGTCATGAGGCAGAACCTGGCCAACTAGGTTACTAAGTTCTACTTCTGCTGCATAGTCATCAAGAGCATCATCATTGTGGTCTAAATCTGTGAATGGATCTGATTTGTGTCGACAAACAACATCGAAGTCTTGACCAGTTATGCCAGCCTTTCAAAAACATTTTTGTACTATCTCTGGTTTAACAGATTTCCACGCCTCAGGGACTCAGCGAATCGCATGCAACATTATCACCGATTTCACAACATCTGAAGCTTTACTGCATTCATTAATTTTAGCAAAAACAAATTAAAGCTATGATCTTCGATAGAACACTTTAAGCTTTTGTATAATACCCAAATCAAGTGGCTGAAGTTTTGAGGTGGCATTAGGCAGTAAGAATAGTATTTTGATATTACTGTAAGTACTTTCCTTTGACATCCATAGGATGACAACCAACATTATCCATAAGCAGTATAACAGATCGATTTTTAGAACTGTAAGTTGTTGGTTTACGTTTGCGAGTATTGCGTCGAGTATTTCCCCGGTCATCCATGCCTTGGGTTGGTTGAAATATTTGACAGGAAGCTGACTTACATTTATTCCTCTGAAGCACCTTGGCTTTTCCGACTTCCAAATCACCACAGCCTCCTCCTTGCCACCAGCTGCGTTATACATTAGAGCAACTGTTATCCTCTGTTTTGCTTTCTTACCACCATTACAGCTAGCCCCCATTTGTGCGAATCCACGTTCTGGTAATATCCTCCAAAAACACCATCCAAATTCCATATATCTTCAGCCTTATAACCTTGTACCAGTTCTGGCAATCGCTCCTTCCATGATTCCACAGTTTGTCTACTGACATCACCACTTTCACCACTAACAACAACTTGGTGCATAATGTACAGTATAGTGAGAAAAAAAAGCTAAGTAGGGTAGAGTAGGGTATGAGTAGTGCAAAGTAGTTAGCACCTTAGTACCTAAGTACTACCTGCAAGTAGTTACTACATGTTGAATGGGAATACCACAGTATTAACACAGTAGAGCGTGCAAATTACCTAAGTAGCTTAACAGTAGCTACTCAGTAGCTACTTAGCTTTTTTTTTTGCACTATACTGTACCTCTTTTTCCACCTATCTAGCCATCTGTTTGACTCTTTAAACGATCGTGACTCTACATCATCTTCACCGAAGTCTTCATCACTACCAGCTGCTGGATCATTAGCACTGCACTGGTAGCCCAGCTGCTCGCTATCTGTCTTGCCTTCTCTCATAATTGTGAACCATCAGGAAAAATGTTGCATGAGCAAGCCAGAGTGAACCATGTATAATGTGCCTTGTTGATGTCAGCACATTCAGAAACTCGGAATCTTTTACTGAGTCGCATACTTTCATTAGAGAAGTTAGCTTCATACATCTCTCTGATAGAGTCTCTTTGTTTTAGGATATTCAAAATTTGGGTTTTACCACATTGAAATTTGTCAGCAAGTCCTCGAATACCGATAGATTTGTTCTTTTCAGCATAATCAAGCACATCTACTTTCTTCTTCAGAGTCAAAACATGTCTTTTAGATTTAGAAGCCATCATTACAAGTATTACATGAGGATGCACGTGAAAACACGGTGAGGCGCAGATGTACAACGTACATAGACATGGCAATTTCAAGAAACCAGTGCTCAGTTTTTGAAGCTAGATCATTCATCAGAGGATTCCACGAGTACCAGAGCATATGGAGCCTTGCAATTGGAGAAATCCTTGTTCTTTAAATAGAACCAGCTAACCATATCGATAGACATGCAGTTGCTGTACGGAAAGATAGCTTTTTAAGCGGAGACGCAAATGTTGGATTTTGCTGAAGTCAGTGGTTCAATTTTAAATCGTGGAGGTAGATATGGCCTAGAAATTCCTTGTATATATTATTGTTTTTATTGCCCAAAGGTCATGCATCGATCGTTTGGCTAACGTTTTGCAAGACCAGCAATACTGATTAAATCTATTAGATCTATTATTTTGCCACACCCACCGTTCATCTTAAAGGGCTTAAATTTACAATAAATGTGTCTGTTGGGACTGGTAAAGCTGTCCGTTATATGGAGAAGCAGGGTGTCTGGTCCTCAGGGGTTTATTCCAGTGCTAAAATGCGTCTCTGTAGTTAGAACTCAGGTAAGTGTCCGCTGTAATAAGGTGTCCGCTGCTAAGGGGTGTCCGTTTAGCGGGGTTCCATTGTACTTGTACATGTACATTCAGTTGTAATTTCCCAACCAGATTGTATGTGACCTCACTCTCTCATATGAACTAGTAGCTATTCATGTATCTCTTGGTATTCAAAAGGTAACATGCTCTTTTTATGCCAATGAAATGAATGAGAGTAATTGCAAATACTTGTACAATGTAGCTGATCAATCAAAAGAATTAATGGTGATTTCTTTTTCTTTTCCAACCTCTAAAAAAGTGCTCCAGTTTTTCCATTTACAATTTACAACTTCATTCTACAAGACCAGCTACTCATTGAAATACATGTAGCTAAATATATCATAGTTTGTCATGAATTGTGATTACATGCTTAACCATTTAATTCTAATTGAACTAAGTGAACTAAAATAAACTACAAAAATTAATGAACTACAATACATGGCATCTAATGGAAAACCCTGTAATACTAATACACTATAACTACAGTAAGTTTTATTTTCTTAATCGACAGTCTAATCGGGTTCACCAGCATTTGTTTCTTCTACTGTGGTCACATTTGGCTGCGGCCATGCTTGCGGCAGAATTGATTTATGCTCTTAATGACCTTTTGTGGGAATTCTCTTCGCACATCAGCCTCAAAAGATTTCAATTTCCTTTTATATTTATTTCCCAGGTTGCTTCTACCATTGTTGCATTTTAGTTTACTCCTCATTTCCTTAATGGTATCGAGGAACCGCTTTCGAAAAAATGTGCCTTTCTTAATCTGTTTATGGAGTTTGAATAGTTGTCGATTTTTTCTGCAATAAAAGTTAAGGCGGTTTTTTTTAGCAGGTTTGTTTCTGTTTCTCTTTGCCTTTTGCATAATGCTGATCGCAATTTTTTTGATTTTTTTGCAATATTTCTTGTTACGCTTTGGGCCCCGTGGCTTCGTAGTCTTCTTGGAGCATTGTGAGCATTTCCATTTCTTCCCCTGTTTGTTGCATCGTCTGCAGGTCCATTTTTTTTTGGCCATTTGTGTTTCTGCTGTTTCTTTTTGGAGATCCATAGCAACTATTTCATCAAAAAATGATTGCACCTCAGCATCTTCATTATCATGTTCAAAATAATTAACATCATCTTCAAATTCTACAACTAACTATCAAGTTATTGCATAAATGTATTGTGAATACAAGTACCTTGTCCTTCTGAAGTTTCAAATGGGTCTTCTTCAGTTGAAGCCTCGCTTGTAACATCTTCACCAAGTGCCAAGTCAAAAACTGCATGCATGCGATGTTTAGATATCACCATTGCTTTTATGTACACGTAAGTTACCTTGTCCATGTGGAGTAGCATCTGGTATATGGAGGTCTTCAACTGGTGCTTCACTTGTAATAGCATTGCTGAGTACCAGATCAAAACCTGCCATACAACATGCAAATCTTTACTGACTTATAGGGTATTATGTATGTTATACTTACAGACAATTATGGCTAAGAATGAGAACAAAACTGTCTTTAACAATGCCATATTGATTTGGATTGACTTAATTGTCAAACCGAATTGTGATGATTTACCAAATTTTAGCGAGTCTATTTATATCAGCACTTGTACTCATCATCATGCCGTAACACATCGATACGATTCGTTTAGGTTTCGTTGTTGCACTTGTGAGCAACACTATCGACCTACAGGTTACACACTGTATACTGACAGTGTAGAATGACATTAGCTGCGCAAAATAGATGAGTGATTGTGTCGCTCAATTTTTGATTTCAATATCAAAAAGCACCGATTCAATTGCAACGAATTCCGCTTTTAAGTTGAAAATATGTCGAGTTTGGGATGGACTACTAATAACATTTCTCTGCTTGTTGAACACATGTACAGTACATGATGTTGAAGGTTATCATATCAGTGCACAAGGAAATTGGAACCTCGTGCTTTAATAAACATGGCCAGTGAACCTATTTGCTCTGTTAAGTAAAGCATGGAATCAACCATGGAGAATAGATTAACTATTACCTACATGTATGAGTAAACTAACTATATTTCTAACCTCCACCCCTAAAGTTGTTATACAGTACATGTAGTTTATGTATTCTTGAGCATTCCCAAAGAGCATGCAGCTTAGGTGAAGCAACTTAGTTTAGCTGAGGTGATGGTTGCAATTGAAAGTAATTAATATTCCAAAAGAAGGGAGTAGGAAAGGACTTGTTTAGTACTACTGTAGCGCTAGTTATTCTTTACCTTTTGGAACAACTGTGAGGGTACCTTGTAAAGCCACTGTTAAACGGAACATACTGTAGCAGAGACCACACCCACTTACCTATGAATAAAATGATGAGGAATAGATTTGCTGTAACAAAGGTTTGAAATATTTGCATTAGTAGATGTTATATTACTGTGAAAATGGGTTTTTACTGTGTGTGCTAAATGATACTCATTTTGTGTTTGAAGGTATGGTTGAATATATTTAGGTCTCAGTACATGTATGTGTACATGCATAAACGCATAGGCTTAAATTACACTGAGATCAGAATAAAGTATGGTGAGATTTACAACACTTGCAAAAGAATTGTGTAGGATAGTGTGGTGCTTTCAATGCTGTAACGTGTGAGTAATGAGAAGCCATTGTATACGGAGAGGTAACTTTGTAGTTACAACACATTCGGCTCCATGCATATACATGTAACTGTCAATTATCAACTGCTAGGAACCTCAATGTATGCACAAACTCCACACTCCCAGGCCTGAAGATAGACCTGTTACTGGTCTACCTTCTGACCTGGCTGATGTCATTTGCCAATACCAATTTATCTGTATCATCTTGGAGAATGAGGACTGTTGAGGGGGGGAGGTGGGGGGGGGGGGTTGTTATTATATTGATGATATTGGGTATGTCATTCTCTTTTATTTATTGTGCTCTAGATTCAACTTGCAGTGTGGAAGTGTAGAAAAAAAAACTTGATTTTGAAAAAGGATTTTCTTACCCGGAATGGGAACTCTCAGGCCACTACCATCTCCCATGATCAGCCACTTTAACTGCAAGGTAGCTTTCATATTAAATACATGCTTTCATATTAAATATATGCATGCCTAAAGGGCAATAAAGTAGTAATTATTAAGAATAGTCAGCATTATTGTATATATGGCATGTTATTTGAGGCATGCAAATATAGTTTGTCAGAAATTTTGATCTTGGTCTTTATGAGTTGCACAGAGCAAACTCACAGTCAAGACAGTTTTCATGATGGATTTACCAAGTTAACGATATTAGCTATTTCATAAACAGCAGGGGTGCATTTAAGGGGGGGGGGGGGGGGGTAACAGTAACAGTAAATAAAATAGAAATTTTTCCTAGGGGGGGCCCCTAGGAAAAATTTCTGGATACAGCCCTGAACAGTATACTTTGTACCATGTGTAGAAACCCTTGCAAAAATCACTGATTGCATGCATGCTGAAGTGTATATTTAGCTTCTTATATTTATCCCTCGCGTGGGCGAAGCCATGGCGAGGGATACATTAGTTGACTGGTGTGTTAGTTTGTTTGTTAGCATTTTAGATTGTGGGCGTTAATTACAGAAAAGTTCGCTTTAAACGGCTAGTGCAGAAAGGTCCAGAGGTTCCTGTGTTTCAAATTGGCTGTGCAATTAGCTATAGTGAGGTCGTCTATGCTGCCATTTTTGTCTCGTCTTCGTCTATCTTCTTGATTGCAAGATAAGTTACAAAATGTCCTCTGGGTGTTTGATTCAATACCTGCAAGTCATAGTTCTATGTAGGAAGGCTTTGAGTACATTTTTGTGTTCCTTATGAAAATATCCTATGTTAAAATTTTAATGTTTTCCGTACCTGTCCTAGAATTTTTTTTACAGTTGTCTGAAGTTGAGCTTCGTCAAAATGGCGGCCGATCTTCACAAGCAAGCCTGTATCTTGCTTCCAGATGAGAGCTTATGCCTGAAACTTTCATTGTGTGCTAAGGATAGTAAGGCCAACAAATGCCGCTATTCAAATCGTTTCGTCACAAGGTTGTAAGCAAATTCGTGGTTGAAGTTTTGCAAGGTTGCTTGATTGACCACACCTTTCTTCAATGTTTGCACTTTTAACCCCTGCTAAGCTTATTCAATTAATCAGCCACACCTTTCCAAAATGTTTTTTTCTTTTTGCTAAAATGATCCTTTGTTTGCCTTTTTAAGTTTCTGCTTGCTGGCTTTATTATTGTAAGCATCCATGCTCGCGAGGGATATGAACCTTTAGTTCTTGTTTGTTACTGCATTTGGAGAGGTGTAGTATATGTCGTTGGATTATAACTACATGAAACAATCCCTTCATAGGAGGGACATGCTGGTTTGCTAGCAGAGGTTTATGCCTGTGGTTGGGAAGTTTATTTAGTCAGTCATAGATTATTGTTTATACATGTATGTACATTCAGCATGGTATGTGACCTCTCTTCTTGATATGAACTGTACATGTACATACATGTACATGTGTATAGTAGCTATTAATGTACATTGTAGCTCTTGGTATTCAAGAGGCAACATGTTCTGTTTATGTCAATGAAGTAAATGAGAGTAATTGCAAATACTTGTACATGTACGTGTAGCTGATCAATCAAAAGAATTAATGGTATATTTCTTTTCCAACCTCTATAATGTGCCATACACCGTATGTTGTCTTTCATACATTTTGTAGTTACGTGTACATGTACAGTAGTAAACAAAATAAACTTTAAGTCTTGGACATCGGAGGATCCTAGTACAATTGTATTACAATGGCCTGTTTCTATACAGTGTTGTATCCAGCTGTTATAATTCTTTGTTGCAATAGTTATCTATCAATATAGTGTAGCTGCAACAAAGAATTATGATAGCTGGATATAACACTGTATTGAAAAAGGCCATCTAACACAATCATACTACGATTGTACTATGATCGTTTTATCTGATTGTTTTTTTTGTTTACTACTGTATGCTCTAGTTTTTCTATTTACAATTTACAACTTCATTCGCAATAGTCTTTCTTGTTGCTCTGCAGGCCCTTCCCCTTCTTTTGCTTCGCCAAGAGTGCTTCTTGGAGCATCGTGAGCATTTCCATACGTTCCTCTGTTTATTGCATTGCCTGCAGTTCCATGGTTTCTTGGCCATTTGTGTTTGTGCTGTTTCTTTCTTGAATTCAAAAGCAACTATTTCATCGAAAAATGACTACATCTTTGTATCTTCATCATGTTCAAAAAAATCAACGTCAAATTCTATTCCAATCATCAAATTATTGCAATGTACATAAAATGTATTGTAAATACAAGTATCTTGTCCTTCTGAAGTTTCTAATGAGTTTTCTTCAGTTGAAGCCTCGCTTGTAATATTTTTACCAAGTGCCAAATCGAAAGCTGCATGCTTGCAGATTTTTAGATATCAGCATTGTGTTTATGTACAGTATATTGTACATGTATAGTAGTTACCTTGTCCATATGGAGTAATATCTGGTATATCTAGGTCTTTAACTGGGACTTCACTGGTAATAGCATTGCTGAGTACCAGATCAAAACCTGCACAGATGACTTAAGTCCTGTGTCAGGCTATTGCAGCCACAAACATGGCTGCACTTTAGTTGATCATAACTCAATGCTGATCTGGCCACAATCATCGTCCTCCTGGAACCTCAGTACACTGAGGAGGGAGGTTGTTTGGAATTATCTCTCAGGCTTCTCCCCCAATGTGGACGGTTTGTACCTTTTTGTAAACCCTGCGCCCGGTGTTACTCCCATGCCGAGTGGGGGGAATTGCCCTGAGGCAATGACTTTGCACTGGAAGGCATACATGTAGTGTTGGGCCCCGCATCCCAGGGGGTGTGAGGGTGTCGTCCACAATAGACTGCGTAGAGGGACCGCCCTGAGGCGGCGAAACTCCACCCCGGAGGGCACATCTAGACAGTGTAACTAAGCAATTCTGCCTGGAGGGCTAGTTAATGTGTGCAACGTCTCATGATGGTCTGGCGTTTGCCACATGCAAGGGTCCCGGCTGTCCAAAGTGCCCTTGATGAATGGAGCAAACCATGCCCATGCAAGTCTGATGGGGGAGTGTGTACTGCCATAGGTGTGAAGAGCATGCACTGAGCACCTCACTCCCCCATCCCCGCTGGAGGCGAGTGTGTTAATATAGGTGATTATGATATTATACAATGTTATAGAATAATGAAATATCAATTACATGAATATACACAACAACAAAAGAATGATTGAAACATACAGGAAGGCATAAGCATATAAAGGAGTCAAAAAATGGTCATGAGTCAGGGAGGAGCAGATGGGATGAGAGGGCTGTGAGAGTGGCACTTGGGGTCTGGATATATGTCGTGAATGACGAGGAGCGCCAGCGGCAGGGTTTAAGCTAAAGGGGGGCGGCTCCCCCCCCTTTCTTTAGCCAGTTTTCCTTTGATGTGGTCATACAAAACCACAAAAATGTATAGTCACCCCCCCCTTTACTTGTAAGCTGGCTAAAACCCGGAGCGACCGAGTGTCTGGATCATTGAGTCAGAAACCCCAGCAATGGCTGCTGCAGTGGCCGCTGCTGTGGCTGCGCCAATGTGAAAGCTATGGCCGTTAAAGCCCCGGACGTCAAACCCCTTAGAGGAGAGTGTTGACTGGACTGCTTCTACCAGGGCCGAGCGTGAGAGCAGTTGGCCATTAGAGTAGCGGAAGAGTGGTCCAGGATCTGGCCCTCGGACTGCAAGGTAGCCCAGCAAGGCCTTCACAGGGCACACGGGGCCGTCAACCCGACTCATGTGGACCCACACACCAACACCAAAAACTTCAGTCTTGGACCGGTACAAGTGAAGGAAAACTACTGTAGGGTCTGTATGGAAGTTGACGGCAACATCAGAGAGTGACAGCATATTGTTGGTGAAAGCAGCCAGTGAAGGACAAGTGAACTCCCTAGAGCGCAGGCAGCCGAAAAAACCAATACAGCACGCTGCCCACAGCATAAGAATATCCGACGACACCGGGGGTTGGGACCACACTGAGAACAGTTCCCGAAGGATGTATGGGGTGATTGGAAGCCGGGCTGGATGGACATGGGATGGTAGGTGGTGGCGAATGCCCCTCTAAACTTGCTCTAAAAATGACCAGCTGCGGAAGGATGGCTCGGGGAGTCTCCTGGACAGTTGCATGAACCTGAGGCCACTGAGGTACACCCGGATAGTACTGTAGGAGTGAGACTGTGCCAAGTGTGTAGCGAATCGTGCCAGGGATATCTCGCGCAAGGGAAAGAGTGGAAGATGGAATGGCTGGAACAGAAGGAAGTGTAAACGCTCAGGGCCTAACGATAGGACTGCCAGGTGCGGTGGGAGATGGAGTTTACAAGGAAGCCTTGAGCAGCCTGATCCAGTCCTGTGAGCTCCAATTTGGTTGGTTGTACAGCAGGAATGCTGCCACGTTGCGAGGTACTACTGTGTGAATGCCCTGTGGAATGAGAGAGAAAAAGGTAGACATTAGATTGCGGGAGAGGGCGTCTGCAGCGACGTTGTCAACTCCAGGAACGTGTCTCGCCACATAAGTGAACTGAAAATGGGCAGCATAAAAAATACAAACAACGCAACAAGTGTAGGAGACCAGAATCCTTAGCAGAACGACACTGTATCACTGCCACGATAGCAGCGTTATCTGAATAGAAAGTGACTGCATGCCTGGCCCAATGATGGCCCCAGACAGCTGCTGCCTAACGATTGGAAGCAGCTCTTTGACTGAAATATCTGTGTCCTGCCAGTGAGATGGCCAAGCCAGTTGGAGCCAGTGGCCACTGGAAGACACACCACCACATCCAAAGGTGCCCGATGCATCGGTATGGACCACCACCGAAGGCCAATCGGCCCTAACAATGAATGACGAGCCGTGCCACTCTTGGAGGAAACAGTCCCACCATGCCAGATCAGCCCTAGCTACAGTATCCAAATGAACATCAGGATGGCGAGAAGCACGGGCCAGGATGGTGAACATGTGTCATAGAAATATCCTGCCGGGCCGCACCACAGTGGCAGCGTGGGAGAGGTGGCCAAGCAAGGATTCAGGGTCTGACCGTCGACTAGTCTCGTCCACTTGTGGAGGAGTTTTGTGATATGCAATAAAAAAATTTGTGAACTTGTATTATTAATTATTAAAATTAATGATTAACCGCATGCAATCGCTTGCATATTTAACGATGCCAGCTTCAGCTTCTTTTTGGAGTGGCTTTTACTCTGGAAATCACAAATCTTTTGCTGCCCTTTCGATCAAATCTGGTGTATCTTTTTTTTGTCTGTATCGTCTGTTTGGGTATAAGTTTATCGGCGATCTCAGGACTAAACGGGTTAAATGAAGGCATGTCGTGACGTTCTGTATTCCGATTGGTGCGACCTACAGGTATACGGGGTGCAAGAACACAAATGTTTCTATTGCTTGTCACCAGACTCCTTCCCGACCTAAGGAGGGAGGAGTCTGGGTACAAGACTAACTGTCGACCAGACCGGTGCCCCAACCAACTGGCAACAAGCCCCTGGATACGGAGTAGCTCAATTGTCAGAGGGAAGACGAAGTTCCATCCTTGCAGTGTCGAGGAGAATACCTAGGAAGGTCACAGAGGTATGAGGGCCTTCGAGTTTGGAAAGAGATATGGGAATCCCCAACTCCTCGAATGTAGACAGGGTCATAGATAGATAGGACTGGGCATCGTCAGTGAATGGGGCACCGAACAGCAAAAAGTCATCGAGGTAGAGGATGATACAGTACATCGCAAAAAAAAACTTTACGTCGCGTAGTACGAAACGATCATTTGTAATAAAAAACGATCCAAACACAGTCATTGTTTTCTACTGTGTTATACTCAGCTGTCATAATTTTTTGTTGAACTAATCTATATACATGTACATGTAAATAGATAAACGTTTCAGCATACACGTATAACCGTGGTGGCAAGCCAAGGAACACGACCAGCTGAAGCCCCGATTGTACAACTACCATTGCAATATATGCAAGTTGGTGTGCTATACCCGAACCTCGCCTGTGGCACAGGCAAACCCCACAAATCAACATAATAACCAGGTAATGGAAATGAATAAACGAACAGATGGATGATTAAATGAATATATGGGAAACACAGTGAATAAACAGCCTAACAAAACACAATCTACGGAGTCATGGACGAGGGTGACTGAGCTGCCCCAATGCATGGGTGAATAAGGCTCAAGCCGCTGGTTACTAGCGAGGTGGGCCGCTGGAGGTGGAGCAAGGTGTGGAATGGGAGGAGGCTGGAGTCCTCCTGGCTTTGAACCTGGAGTCTGCCGGTGTATCTCAGCAGTCCCTGACCTTGTGCTGAGTTGAGCCACACGTTGCACAAGTACATGTATGTCGGCGAGGGGAGAGGGGTGGAAGGCACATCTACCGCCATTCCAGGTAAAGCATAACTCCTGGGAACGGGTATCACCTGTGGCCGATTGGGGAGTGGAATGATCTGACCACGTAGGTTGCTGGAGGAATTGCAGGGCACATTGGGATTGAGCATGGCCAAAACCGTGCCATATCGAGCAGGATTGATTAGCCCTGGAAGGGCGTTGGCTCAGAATGGTAGTAGCTAAAAGGGGGGTGTTGATAGAGTTCCAACTGACTGAGGAATCCAGGGCGGCCTGCTGTCGAAACAGCCGATCATAGTCCATCCACCCCCTGTCCACCATGACGCATGGCCTCCCAAATGACAAGACGAGCATAGGTCAAACGGTCTCGTATCATGGGATCTGTTGTTAGCACGGAGACATACGTCAGGAAACAAAACATCCAAGACGGTAGTGAGGTAATTTCTCTAAGGCGAGGCCTAGCCGAGGCAGGGAGAAGGAATGATGGAAAGTTAACATGGGCGTCCTCAACTCAGCGGGACAATGCGATGTCGTCGCTAAGGAGGTCACACATCTCCACGAATTGCCCAGAGGTGATACGATTGACCAAGTGAGCAAGATCCGGGTCCAAGACCATGGAGAAACTCAAAGACTGGGTTGAGGATGTAGTGGGCGGTAGGTGTCCGGTCTGCGGGGGGAGGGGGGAGAGGACTGGGGTAGACAAGGCATATATAAAACCTGTGCCACACCTGAAGAGGAGGAGTAAACTGAGGTAGTGGAGGAGAGCAAGCCTGGGGGATGAAGTGGGACAGAGACGATGCTTGCCGTTCCTGGTAAGCTCCCCAACTGAAGGGTGGTGGATCCTGCAATGACAAGCAAGTGGATCACGAGTGCAGTCCACTGGTACATAATAGCCACAATGAGGGTAATAAGTACAACAACCAACCACGATACATAAAAAAAAAGAAAAACCAATTAATTAATTTACAAAATGACTAAACCGCCCAATATGCATACATACGTGTCTATACACAGAACACAGACAGCGCATACACCCGCACGCACGCCCACCTAAATAAATTGTGAGCCTGTAGACCCATAGCAAATAAGTAAAGCACACGACTATACCTGTAAAAAAAATGGTGAGCTTGTCACCCATAGTAAATGAGTAAAGCAACAAAGAGGCTAGTGCTGGGGCATGATATGCACACCAATATGAACAAACACATGAGCATGGAAACCCAAGCATGACCCACGTGCGTGAGCACACATTGTTACAGCAACATGTCAGTGTAACCGTGCAACTGAACCCATGTACAATTAAACATACGCTCACGTGGGGCTGAAGAACCTATAGGCAACGATACGGCTACAGTAGGGATCCCAGACGGTTGGAGGAGATTGAGGCCACAGGAGTTGACCCGCGTATCGGTTGGTGAGGTAGGGGGAACGCCAGGGCATTAACCTTCTGTTGAACATGCAGCGGCCTGGATCCACTGAAGGAACTGTCCAGCCGAGGCAGGGGGACTCCGCCATCAGCAGTGGCAGCAGATGGTGGGACAACGCTAGTGGAACTAGTGGTAGTTGTTGCAGTGCTTGTACTGGCAGTGGTGCTGGTGGACACAGACATCGTCTCAATAGCACCGACGGGTGAGCTGGAAGCCACACCCCGACGGGCCCGAGATCTAGATGTGTATGGTTGGAATCGTGAGCTAGCCACCGTGGAGGGACGTTTTGAGCTTCGGGGCATTGCTGAATGTATTGATGGGGAGGAACGACGTACAGGACACGATTGGGAACAAACAACCAAGCACTATAGAGTTACTGAGGTAAGAGACCCTGGTAGTCACGACCAACACACACATGCATACAACAAAGATGGCGATCAGGACACGCATGCGCAGAACAACCGCTGCTTGGAAATTGCGCCAATGGGTCATGGGGGAGTGGCCATCCATCATTAACCATTAACCCCCTTTGAATCTCTGATCTAAAAACAACATTTGAAAACTAAAAAAAAAACTGTCCCTTACTTAAGGCTGATTCACACTACAAACGTAATAAAAACGTAACATTAACCGTAACAAAAGCGAATACATGGGAAGAGTACGAATTGTTACTGTAACGTGTGAATTGAAAAATTTTCTATTCATTACGTCACGTTAACGATTCGTACTCTTCCCATGTATTCGCTTTTGTTACGTTCAACGTTAAGTTTCGTTAGGTTTGTAGTGTGAACCAGCCTTAAATATGCTGTGCACAAAAAAAGTTGCAAAATGATGAAGACAGGCGAAGTCAGTATCGCTATCTATTGATGGTTTTTTGAACTAAAATCTAAAGTCCGGTGGGGTTCCGTTATGCTACAGCTCTAAAGTTTGGTTTTGCAATGTCTTAAGTAAAGGTCTATACTTCCTATTAATCGCCCGTAACAATTCACAGTAAAGTTTTTGAGAGATAGACAATTTGTGGGTTTTCTGACACCATTTTGAGGTACAAAGAAGCCAACTACTCAGTGAACAGACACGGCTTTTTTACGGGCGATTAATAGAAGTTAGAGTATACCTTAAGATACCTTAAGACACTTCTAACCTGGAGGTGTCTCCTATATCATAACAGAACCCCACCAGACTTTTGCTCAAAGTAGAAGCACTCTCCGCCATTACTGCTTGCAAATAAACAACTACGAATGAAAGCACTAAAGTGCTGAACCCTCGCTGTCATTCATGTGTACTGTATATACACTTCATCCAATACAAACATAAATTTGAAACACGCAGCATCTTTCACACCAACAACTCGACATTTTGGTCAAACAATTCATTTGTACAGTCTGGCACACACACAAAAAAGATGTTTTTACTATAACACAGCCTACATAAAAATTTTGCTTTAGTCAAAATTCTTCACGCATTAACAACCAACTGAAGTGAAGACTTGCAAGCATGGAGCAAACTGAGGTAAATTTTAGAACAGACTAACAAGGTTACTTAGCTTTAGAGTCTCCAGTTTTCACTGTAACAAAACTCAAAAGTCATTAGTCCAGCAACCTGAAGATGCATGAAACCTTCTTAGGGAGTCTGCATTTGCCCTTAACAATGGTATCAATAGTCTCTAAGCATGCAAGTATCCAAGCGGCAATCCAAGCAGATAGCAAAGAAATCAATTATGCAAATTATTAGAACTAGGCGTGACTGACAAATTTTACAATTAACAGAACATGTGCTCAAGGGGCGCAGCCAAGAAAGATGGCGTCCGACAAAACTATCCATCAGAATTGTCAAAGATCTTTGTTTGAATCTCTACCATTTTTTGAAGAATCGTTTGAATCATTGAATTATCAACATCAAGCGCCTCAATGAAGTGTCAGTGAAGTTCTACCATCAAGTATCCACAAAGATTTCGTGGTAGCACACAGACTCACTCACAAACCAACTACTATAACCCTCTGCCCACGCTCTGGTTAATGATTACGTAAATCAATTGAAAAAGCTCACGTGACTGTATAATTGTATTGTAATTATACATGCGTAAATAGACGTCACAGTGACTTGTAAACAATTTAGCTTGTATTTAGCTGCACAGTTGATTGAACATCATTGTTGATATCGTGTTTTAGCAGCTGTCTTAGCCTGACCCAGGACTTAAGTTAGCTGTGTGCCATACGACATGCAAATGTTTACAGACTTTATAGAGTATTATGTGTACATGTGTATCTATGTTATACAATTATGGCTAAGAATGAGAGCAGAACTGTCTTTAACAATGCCATATTGATTTGGATTGACTTAATTGTCAAATGAAATTCTGGGGATTTACTTTATTTCAGCAAGTCTATTTATACCAACACCAATAAACATTGTCATGCCGTAACTTATCGATGGGGTGTTCGAAGTTATATTTGTGAACGACAATGTTGATCTGCAGATCACATTATGTGTATACTGACCATGTAGAATGACATTAGCTGCGTTGTGTAGATAAATTATTGTGTTGCTAACTTTTTAATTGTAATAACAATTAAGGAGCACTGATTCAATAACAACAGATTCCGCTTTTAAGCTGAAGATATTTTGAATTTGGGGTTAAATACTAATAATATTTCTCTGCTTGTTAATCGCATGTACAGTTCATCATGTTGAAGGTTATGATATCAGTACACAAGGAAATATTAACCTTGTGCTTTAATAAACATGGCCAGTGAATGCTTTTGCTGTGTTAGGTAAATCATGGAGTCGACCATAGAGAATAGATTAACTATTAACATGATATTTGTGACTATCTATACTTCCAACCTCCACTCCTTCCTTAATTATTGATTATAATCATTAATTACCCCACCATGGAAAGTGTGGGAAGGTATATTAGTCTAATTGTTTGTTAGTGCATTAGTTAGTGAACAACTTGTGCTCACTTTGAATGGTTTTGTTCTCCAAGACCAAGTAGGCAAATCTCTTCAAACTTTCAGAGTAGGAAGCCAATTGTCATCAATACAAGGTGTTTCTTGTTTGTTTTTCAGCATCTGGATTAATTGTTAGTGAGTTACTCAGTGAAAAATATACCTTAGCTTCTAAATAAATTTGGTATGCTTTTCACTATTATTCCATAGTGTATGGAAAAAAACTGACAAAGAAAAGTTTATTTGTGGAGATTGCTTTTCGTTCGTTAGCTTTGGTAAGGTTCGCAATGAAAAAAATGAAAGTAGCTAAATAAATTTTTACAATTAAATATCTGTTCATAAGTTTGTAAAAAAGGACCAGAGTTGGTCTAAAAGTCTAGCAAAGGGATTCTAAGGGAGCACTCACATACCAATTTTGAAGTAATCCGTCCAAATGGCAAAATACAAGGTACAGGTCTGAAATTTATTCAGAGGCTTCACCAAACACTGCTGATATAAGATTATTGTGAGGAAGTCAAGCATTGAAATTACCAAGGACTTATAGCATTTCTTCACCATAATATCAAAAAAATCTCCATTTTAAAGCCACACCTTTGTATGGGCATGGCATCACGAAAGTAGAACAAAACTGGATATTTCTGTTTAGCCGAGCAACAGATTGACGCGATATTCGAATCGTAACTTTGTGCAAAGGCAAGTAAATGATTCCAGTAATATCTATGGACTTTCGTATTTTTTGTTGTGGACCCTAGCTTTGGATGTGCGAAATGGGCGTGTGAGTTTGTCTTGTAGCGGTTTTGGCCATGCTTGGTTGGATTGTTCGGAAAGTTAATAGGCTATTGTATCTTGTTGTTAGAAATAAGTTTGCATACCTTTTATCGCTTTAAAACCTGTTTTACAAAATTGTTGTTTGTTTGAGATCATTCTTCTTCTCCATTCTTATTTATCATTAGGAGGCTCCACCCATTATTGAACTTATTAGATTATGCTCATAGTCAAATGAATTTTTTTGTGCTTGTGGTTGGAAAGTGTGCTCAAATTTTTTTGTCTCTGTCCAGATCTTTGTTGCAGCTGCTTGCATCGTTATAATTTGATGCTTTAATTGCCCACCAGTAGTAAGTGCTTTACTATACCGCTTATTATATGCAGTCTTTGTGCTACATGTAGTTGTTTCATGATTGGTTTCTTTAATTCCTGTTAAACTATTCCAGTACGTATTTTGTAATGTTGTAGAATTCTGCACACGTCGTAATGTTTGTCTCGGTAAAGTTTCATGTTTTTGGGGAAACATTATCAAAAGCTAATTTTCATTGTATGAAATTTCATGTTATACATACGTGCATGTGCACGTCTGTTATATACATGTACATGTATGTAATGTACAGAATGGATTAAAATTAAGTTTCATGGATTTTCAAGGACCACGAAATTAACAAAAATTAATACACCATAAAAATTACGACGTGTACTGTAGTTTCATGGATGATAGCTGTAAATATACAGAAAACTTAACTACTTTAAATATGACTATATGCTTATTAAAATCCAACTTGGCCAATCCTACTGATCCGGATCATGTAAACAAATCTACATAATTAACCAATGTTTTGCGCTCTTAATTTTGTGTACGTCAATTTCATAACAATGTGTAGAAATGCTTTCCCAATACATACCACACAGTCGGTTATCACTTGTATAGTGAGTTTATTGATCTCATCATGCAGATTAATATGCTCCACAACTGTTGAAACCCTGTCTCCATTGCTAGAGTTGCCATCATTGCCTTTGCCAAAAGCACTATGATTTTTTACTGACTGAGCACATCCAGATACGTATGATTGTAATGTCCCCTCCTGTAAATCTAGTGACACATTTCATAATCCTGGAATCGATTATTCTTCAACATATAGATTGGAAAGTTTATTTAGTCAGTCATATTAATGTTTATATACATGTACATGCATGAACATTCAGTTGTAATTTCCCAACCCATGGTATGTGACCTCACTCTCTCATATGAACTAGTAGCTATTAATGTAGCTCTTGGTATTCAAGAGGTAACATGTTATGTTTATGTCAATGAAATGAATGAGAGTAATTGCAAGTACATGTACATGTAGCTGATCAATCAAAAGAATTAATGGTATATTTCTTTTCCAACCTCTAAAATATGCCATGTTTCTTACATTTTGTTGTTACATGTATACTCTAGTTTTTCTATTTACAATTTACAACTTCATTCTACAAGACCAGCTGCTCATTGAAATACATGTAGCTGATTAGATCGTAGTTTGCCATGAATTGTAATTACATGCTTAACCATTTAAATCTAATTGAACTAAACAGAACTACAAAAATTGATAAACTACAATACATGTATATAGCATCTAATGGAAAGCCCTGTAATACAAATAAACTATTACTACTGTAGGTTTATTTTCTAAATCAACAGTCTAATAGGGTTGACCAGTATTTGTTTCTTCTACTGTGATCACATTTGGCGGCGGCCGTACTTGCGGCAGAATTGATTAATGCTGTTGATGACCTTTCGTTTGGGGAATCGTCTCAGTGTATCAGCCTCAAAAGCTTTCAATTTTTTTTTATAGTTGTTTCCCAGCCTGCTTCTACCATTTCTGCATTTCAGCTTCCTCCTCATTTGCCGAGCATATTTTGCATAGAGGCTTTGAAAAAATGTGCCTTGCTTAACCTGCTTATTCAGTTGGAATAGTTGTTTATTTTTTTTGCAATAAAAATTAAGCCGGTTTTTGGTAGGGCGTGCGTTTCTGTTATTCTTTGCTTTTTTCATAATGCTTGACAAAGTTGTTTTGATTCGATTGCAATAGGCTTTCTTGTTGCGCTTCCCACCCTTCTTTCGCTTCCCACCCTTCTTTCGCTTCCCACCCTTCTTTCGTTTCCCAGTCTTCTTGGAGCATTGCGAGCATTTCCATATTTTCCCCTGTTTATTGCATTGCCTGCAGGTCCATAGTTTCTTGGCCATTTGTGTTTCTGCTGTTTCTTTTTGGAGATCCATAGCAACTATTTCATCAAAAAATGACTGGACCTCAGCATCTTCATTATCATGTTCAAAAAAATCAACGTCCTCTTCAAATTCTACAATTATTTGTCAATTTATGACTTAAAATGTATTGTAAATATAAATACCTTGTCCTTCCGAAGTTTCTAATGGGTCTTCTTCAATTAGAGCCTCGTTGGTATCATCGTCACTGAGTGCCAAATCAAAAGCTGCATGCATGCAAATGTTTAGATAGCACTGTCTATGTGTACACGTAAATTATAGTTACCTTGTCCATGTGAAGTGACAGCTGGTATATAAAGATCTTTAACTGGTACTTCACTGGTAATAGTGTTGCTGAATACCAGATCGAAACCTGCCATATGGTATGCAAATCTTCTCTAACTTTATGGAGTATTACTTGTATATACATACTTACAGACAATTATGGTAGAGAATGACAGCAGAACTGTCTTTAACAATGTCATATTGATTTGGATTGACTAAATTGTCAAACCAAATTATGTTGAATTACCGAATTTCAGCAAGTTTATTTATACCAGCACTGGTCCACATCATCACTCCTTATCTCATTGATGAAATTCATTTGGTATTCGGTTTTACACTTGTTAGCAACACCATCGATTGGGATGTCACATGTTGTGTATATACTGACCATGTAGAATGACGTGAGGTATGCAACGTAGATAAGTAAATGTGTTGCTCAATTTTGATTTCAATAACAATGAGCACCGATTCGGTAACAACGGATTCGGCATTATGTTTAAGCTGAAAATGCAAGTACATGTATGTTGAGTTTGGGATGGAACTACTAATAACATTTCTCTGCTTGTTACAATGTACATGTACAATATATCATGTTTAAAGGTGTGATATTAATGCTGCCATCACACACAAGGAAATCAGAACCTCATGCTCTAGTAAACATGGCCAATGAACTCATTTGTCTGTTAAGTAAATCAAGGAGTCAACCATAGAGAGAATAGATTATTTTATTGATATATTATCTGTGAGTAAACTAACTGTACTTCTAATCTCCACCCCTTCTTTAGTTATTGATTATCGTCATTAATTACCCTCACCATGCAGAGTGTGGGAGGGTACATGTGTATCAGTCCAATTGTTTTTATCCCTCGAGTGGGCGAAGCCTATAGCGAGGGATACGTGAGTGAGTTCAAGTGGAAAGCCATACGATAGGAAGCTGTAGAAGTTTAGAAGTATGGTATCTGTAGTTGGTCTGTTTGTTTGTTTGTTTGTGTGTTACAAAAAAGTTCACCTTAGATGGTCACAGCAGAGCTATCTTAGGGCTCCTGGGTTTGAAATTAGCTGAGTAGTTAGCCAGTGATCTCTATTTTGCTATCGTTCTTGTCTCGTCTTCGGCCGTTTCTTGGATCGTATGGTAAGTGGCAGAAAGTGTTTGAGCTGGATGGATCGATAGGTTAAGCTTTTTGAATTCATCCTTTAGTTGCTTTTGTAAAACCCCACGTTTTTTTATTTGTTTGTTGATCAGTAATCCAGAATTTGTTTAATGGCCGCTGAAGTATAGCAAAATGGCGATCTTCACAAGTCTGAATCTTGCTTCGTGGTGTGAGCTTAAACCTGTAACTCGCATTGTTAACCTGAAATCACAAGAGCAACAAATGCCGCTATTCAAATTGCTTCGTGATAGTGTTTCAAGCAAATCAATGCTTTACTATGCAAGCATGGTTGCTTGGTGCCACACCCTTCTTCATGTTTTGTATGTTTAACCCTTTGATTGCCAAGTTGTTCTACTGGGTTTAGTCAGTTTCTTCAGTCCTTACTAAAAAGCAAGATGCTGTGAAGGACAGCAAGTAGTGCAGCGAGGAGGGCACATGAGGGATTTGCGGATTACTGCTAGTTGTTTGTTGGTAACCTGTACTCACTTTGAATGGTTTATTCTTTATGACCAAGCGGGTAAATTTCTTCAAACTTTTTGAGTAGGAAGCCACCATCATCAATGCAAAGTGTCTCATCTGGTTTTCAGCATCTGGATTATTAGCAAGTTATTCAGGGTAAAATATGCATATGTACCTTAGCTTCTAAAGTTTGGTAAGCTTTTCACTGCTATCATTCCATAGTGTATGTAAAAAAAATTGACAGAGAAATATTTTATTTGTAGAGGTTTTTTTTGTTCGTTGGCTTTGGATGTGCAAAGTGTGAGTACAGTTTGTCTTTTAGTGGTTTCGGTCATGTACTTTGGTTGGATCATTCTGAAACTTGACAAGTTATTGTATCTTGTTAGAAATAAGATTAGTACCTTTTATGGCTTTGAACCTGTTTTGCAAAAGATCAGATTGTTTGTCGTTACTTTGTTTGAGATCAGTCTTCTCCACTGTTTATCATTAGGAGGCTCCACCTATTATTAAACTTATTAAATTATATTCGTTGTCCAGTGAATTTTTTGGGCTCAATTTTTTTGTCTCTGTCCAGATCTTTCTAGTAGTTGCTTGCAATGTTAGAGTTTGATACTTCCATTGTAGTGAGTACTTTACTATACTTCTTATAGTCTTTGTGCTAGTCTAATTTACTTTCAAAATGATTAGCATTGAGGCGCATTGTATTGTGATTGGTTCCCTTAATTCCTGTTTAATTGTAATCAAATAGTGTCGTTGACGGTAGCTGTAAATACAATGTACTGTATTTATAGCCCCATGGGGTCATGTTTATTTATGTAATAGTTAGAACATAGTAGGTGTGAGTGCTGTATCAAATTTATACTGATCAAGCCTGAGGGTGCGGTCAGTATAAATTTGATATAGCACGACACATCCATGTTATCAATAAATTTATACCATTGTCTTGAGTGGGCATGTTTTTTAACTATGCATGCGTAATAATCCTGTCACCAACTAAACCCATAATAGGTTTCCTTAGTTGCTTAGTATATGAAGGGGTAAATTTCCTGAGTCTATAGCTTGACCGCTTCCCATCTTGGAAAGACAGGAGGGATTTGTGACACCTGCATCTTCTTGCATATAGAAGACTGTATTTAATTAAGCTCTGGGATCCCTACACTTACCGGTTCGATCTCGGGTCCCTTCAAAGAGACATCAAAGAGACCATGAATGGTGGTATATCTGGGATATAGCCCTGGTAGCACTTCTCCACAGGTGACTTAAGTCATGGGTCACGCCCAATTTGACTTAAATAATAGCTAACTTTGCAGGATCATAACTCCAGTTCTGAGCAATATTTTTAAATGAAACAAACTGCACGAGATAGAGCTACAGTAGTGGCCAAAAAAAAGTACCCGTTTCGTTTTAAAAAAACGACCGGTTTTATGTTGGAACAAAGACTGAACGGTGGTCCCCCTTTTTAGTGTAGTATATTCAGCTGTCATAATTCTCTGTTGCAACTACACTATATTGAAGGATAATAGTTGCAACAAAGAATTATGACAGCTGGGTATACTATAAAGAAAAGTGGGACCACTGTTCAATCTTCGTTCCATCGTTAAAATGGTCGTTTTTTAAAACGAAACAGGTACTTTTTTTGGCCACTACTGTATCTTTTGCTAACAATGCTAAGCACAAAAGCACAACAAAACTCAAAATACAAGCGAGAAAACAGCCGTAGCGTAACGGAACGTTACGAGATTTAAGCAAAAAACCCGGAGTTATTTCCATCATGCTACGGCTCTGAAATTTTGTATTGCCTATGTCTTAACTCATGATCTCCACCCTATCAAATTTCCCTAGCAATCTACTGTAAGGTTTTGCAGCAATAGCAAAATTGTCGGTTTTTCGCACCTTGTTTATTCGACGCTCGAGCCTGTCACACAAAATCCCGTTGATATTTCGTCATGGAAATTTGATACATCATAGATAGCAGTCTCTTGATACTGCGTACCAAGTAGCGTTCGTTGCACTAGGGCACAACAACTCCGGGTTTTTGCTCAAAGTTATCCAAGTACTTTCTGCCATTTTAAGACTCCAAGTCAGTAAAATCACCGCGGATTTTCGTAAATTTAATTTCGTGCATAATTAATGAGATTATTTCCAATGCAAAGTTGCTAATGAGATGCAATTAACACTTTTGAAGCTACTGATGCTGTGACCCAGGACTTAAGTTACCTTTGTCCCTACTCATATACATGGGAAAAGCAATGCTATAAATCTGATATAGCACTGTGGTTTTAGTAGTATGTGCTGCTATGTGGTAAAATCACCTTTGCAGCTCTGTCAGTGCCTTTGGTACGCCCGATAAGCATGGTATAAATAGAGCTTGTATAGTTTTGCCTATATACATGTACATGTAGTTATGGATAACAATATCTTGTTAGTACAGCTGAGTCAGCCATCTTGGCACTGCAAAAAAAACACAAATTTTTTAACCCTATGGTATTTTATCAAACGAAATCAAATTAGCTAGATCTGCATGTACTTCTAAACTCCACCCCTTCCATATTGATACGTATAATACTATAATAATTATTATATATAATGTAGATAAATTAATTTTCACCATGCAGAAATGTATAAAAAGAACAAACCTGAAAGTAACCTTTACATTGTACAGTATATAATAGTTGAAAGGACTAAAGGATACAAAATAAATAGACGTGATTAAAAGCTAGCTTGTCAACTATTTCAAAAAAATTTGAGAGGTATTAAATTAAGGACTGAATAAAATAAATGATTGAATAAAATTAATGTTAAATTATAAGTTCCCTACAATAATATTATGAAGATAGTAAGAAAGACATGTAGTGTTGCAAGGAACTGAATTATGTGACTTTGCTAGTAAACTGAACTTTTTTAATGGTGATTCTGTTTTGAAATGGTGACAATGAAAGTAATACTGTTGTTGTGTACATGTATGTCACCTTATCCTTAAAATTTAGTTTTTCCTAATTGTCTATGTTGCAATCTTGGTTATGTAAACTGAGTGGTTTGTGGTTCTAGGCAGGATCTGTCCTGCCTGTCAGGCAGGCCTGTTCCTATGTATGTTGCAATACCCTATTGCGTCATGTATTATTGCATCACTCACCATATATAA
>JAYJLX010045118.1:0-13100 GCA_036873525.1 Chalinula nematifera | reverse complement strand
TCTTTGTTATTATACAGTACTCCTGTGCTGGGCAGATTTTTCATATCAAATAAGTTTCACGAAAGCCCAGAGAAACCCGTGTAAGTTGGTAGCATGTGACATACAGCTAGCTCCTACTTAAGGAGAAACTTTATGTCCAATGAAAACACTTTTGATTACGTTTAAATTAAGTGTTCCTTTGTAACCTTAATAATTTCCTTAAATTATTAGCCATATTGCTGTATCTATAGGTTCAGGATTCTATCGTTATGTTATTACTCATCTGAGTTTCTATCAGTGCTATTCAGTACACTGGACCGGACTGATTCTGGATTCGAGAGGAATAGGATCCAGTCCGTGTGGAGTGGGGTAGCTCAGGTACCGATACCCTCCCTCCTCTCCATTCCTCTGGTACCCCTCAATCAGTGTATACTATCATCATCATCATTTGAGCAGGATATCAACGACTTGTAAGATAATTATTATTGCATTAATTTTATTAATAATTATTTTATAATAAATGTGTGTAATTAAAATAATTTAAAAAATTGTTAATGTATCGATACTTGATGTAGTGTAATGCACACTGTATATGTATAGGTTATACCATGCCTGGTCAGTGTGTATACGAAATATACCCGAGTGAATAGTTAAACCCAAGGGTGTAGCCCAAGGGTTTATTAACTATTCACGAGGGTATATTTCATATACTCCTGTGTCAGGATGGTATACAGTACAACCTCCGATAGTGGACACTCTGAGAAAGGGACATAGTATAATAAACCTCTCAACAAAGGACACTCACTAGTGTTCCAAATAGACTTGTCTAATAGATTTTGACCTCCCAAAAGAGGACAACCTCTCTATAAAGGACAAAGCACTTCAGTTAATATAGGGTCCCAAAGTGTCCTTTATTCGGAGGTTCCACTGTAGGTGGTTTATACTATGGAAGTCTTGTTCTCTAGTCTCTACACATGCCCAGTCAACAAAAGAAAGCCGCTTGAGGTATTTATGGTCAGCCACAGTGGCTATTCTATACTACCAACTCCATCTCCCTTTGTGTCCCCTTTCGTGTTTAGTACTGATACTTTAACGCCGCCTAGCCGTACGCGTATGGAACTAACCGCTTCCCAGTTGTCACTTGTCTTGTACCCAGACTCCGTAAAGCTCTCTCTACTTTTGTTAGACTGCTTTTTTCTAGTCATTGTGAGTTTTATTCGTGTAAAAATGAATTATAACAAACAAAACGACTCTGTCCGTCCATCCGTTGACTTCGTAATGCTCTGGCAATGTTTGGTAACCAGGAGTTTTCCCTGTATATTCTACCCTAGGGAATATCTGATATTCTACAGGGGAATTTCGTTATACAGTATATTCTTGTGTTGGCGCCTTTGAAGAATAAGGCTTCTATAGTATAAATCTCAATAATATCTCAATAATACACATTACCTGAATTTTTTTATTATTTAACATAAACCATGTTTCATGTATAAACTGTGTACTTCTCTCCTCCCTTTTTCTTCAAATTTCACTCTACCCATTCCCTCCCTTTCCTCTCACCCTCTCCCTCCCTCTCCCCTTCTACAGAGTTCCCAAAACTGACATTGTACAATATCTAAAACAGCTACACAACCTTCACAAGTTCATTCCCTCCATCGCAGCCTTCTCTGGTACTAGGAAGCTAGCTTCAGTGGTAAGCAGCTGTCTTTATAATTAGACTATACTGTGAACTATGCCTTTACCCAATGATGCCAATCAGTATACAGGGGAACGTTTCCTCTATTAAGGCTATATTTATACACTTCATTAGAACCAGAAACTAATGTATCAAAGTGCACAGCATTTGCAATAATAAAAAATCTATTCTTGTATTGTGTATTTGTCTACATTGTGTTCTAGTCTTACACTTGCACATGTGCTATTGTCTGAATTCAGCCCCTTAACATAACCTTTATGCATGTATGTGTAGTCGTAGGGTGTACATGGTTGATCTAGCCCGGTACTATGCTTATATAATACCTCAATCTGAATCTGTGTTATTATATTACATATCTACAATCATGTATTGGTTATGCCTCCGCTTTTGGGAGGGCAGCTCATTATACTGTGATAGGGTATACTGTGAAGTAAGACTGTTTGGCTCATTGAGTCAATTTTATTAATTAGCCCTTATTGAGAAATTTTTTGCTGGCAATCGCAGTTATCTGTTCAGTGGCCAACATTGACTTATCTGATTACCATCCTATTGTAAATTACAAATTATAGTGATTTCTGAGCATATAGCATAGAACAGTAGACTATATGACCTTGCTCCTTTATTCAAATTACACTTGTGTAATTGGACTTTTTTTTTAAAACCTTTTGTTAAATGTAACTATTGCAAGTTGTTACTTTAACACAGTGAACTACTATGCATGTGTCATCAATTAGACCTCATGTCTCTCATATACGCAGGTCTCCTCTAACCGTAAGCGTGTTCAGCTGTTTGATGTTGACTTTGATGAAGACGAGGAAGATGAAGAAAAAGGAGAATCCAGTGAAGAAGAGAATCTTTAATCCTTTATTCATTGATCTGTATTTCACCATGTACTAATATGCTATAGTGGTCACCTTATTTGTTGTTATACTGTTAAAAGTATGATAATTATACTTTCGGAATATTATTGACTTCGAAATTCTTTATGTATTGTCTTACTTTGTGTCTAGTTGAAAATATCTCGATCATGAGTGTATTAACTATTTAAAATGTGTCATATATATTAGTTGTGATATCAATCATGCAGTACTCCTGCATGATCAGTACTGACTATAGCTCTGTATATAGGTTGAGAACATACAGGCACTGTGGTCCATATGCAGCTCGTGTGATTCACCATCGATCATGATACGATATCAACCTATCAAATTCCTCCCCATATCAACACCCATATCGCCGTTATACTTAAAGATGAATTAAAGAATATACCAGTATTCCCTAAACAATAAAAACTCAATATGGTTTCTGTCCTGTAGTAACATACACTGATGGAACATACATGCACAGTGTTATATGCATATACTGCAGTATGCACACAGTTTATGTACATGTATGTATACAGCTAGTTTCTACTGTCAACGAGGTGTAGGGATTGATGTGAATATTCCAATGACTGTTTTCTGAGACCATGACAGTGATCAATAGGGAATATCAGTTGCCATTGTTTCCATTACAGTATACAGGTATATGGAACATATGCATGTACTGCTGTGCATGCAGCATGTACGTACTGTATACTGTACCTATACCAGGACTGGTGCAACCATATGACTATACATATGTATTGGTGTTCAACTTAAATTACATAAAATAATATTAAAAAAAACAGTCACCTGGGTAAGAAAAGATTTGCATATAGAGTTAAGAATCATATACAGTATAACTATATAACTATATTATTCTTTTATACAGTGAAGTATTGGGGGAACTATAGTATGTACGTATGCAGACAATTAACATAAAGGATATAGGAACAACTCAGCACAGTCCTGCATGGCAATTATATGATACCTGTATTAGTTTCCTTGCTGATCAAGGAGCATTACACCAAGATATCTATTTTCCCCTTCACTTTGTGGCTTATCCTCCACCCGCTCCCAAGCGTTAGCAAAGGAATTAACAACTATTGCTTCCCCATCACTGCTGAGTATGCGATACTTCTCTTCTTTATTTGCTTCTTCTACAACCTTGTGAAGTAAATTTGTCTTTTGGTCTCCAGCATGGACAGCTTCATATATTTCACTGAAGATCTTGACTGCTTTTTGTGTAAATGTAAGAGCCTCTCGAACTGAACTTAATTTTGTGCGCAAGAATTGTTGCTCTGCATTCAATGAAGCTATCTCTCTTTCCATTCCACTAATTTCAGCATCGATATTTCGCATTTGTTGCTTCTCGCTCTCAATGTTTCGTTGAATTTCTGTCACTCTATTCTTGTAGTTTTCAACTTCCTTGCCACGGCCAGCTTCAATAATAGAAAAAGTTCCAATTGCTACAGCAGGGAGAGTAACGAAAAGCAATGATGGGGGTAATACTATACCAGCAAGCACTGCTGCACCAACACCACCAGCAACAATCCCAGCAATCCGACCATCTAGTTTCCTGTTTTGTGCATCTCGTTTATTGCATTCTGCTATCTTTGTAGCTTGAAGTAATGCCTCATTTTCAGCTTTCCTTTCATGAATTTCTCTAGACTTTGCATTTTTTTTATATTCCTTGTCTTCAATTTTTTGCCTCAACGACCAGTCATTGAGCTCGTGTTCATTTCTTTTTGCAGCAAATTCCGTTTGGTGTTTCTCCAGTTGTTGTAAAACCAATGGTAATGTTTCTTTGATAATTGCTAAGTACTTTTGTGCTTCTTTGGGGTTGACTTGAATGCACTCAGTTGCTTTGGTTACGAGGCTAAGGCATTGACTTCCCGCATACTTTTGAATGTTGGGTTGATTAGTAGTTTCAATAGATTCATTAGGATCATCCCCTTCCTCGTTTTTTCTTGTTGTATTCCATAATCTCAACCTCTGTTCATGTACAGCGTCCATTATCCATTGGTTATCAGCAATACCATCCTGTACCAGTTCATCTGATACAGTAAAAGTAGCTCCTAATGCTGTGAACCGTTTTACGACAGTTTCATTGGTAAGGTCCTTGACAACTCTTGGTATTATGAAGGGTAATACCTGATAGGTTATACTGACACAGTTGAACTCTACCCTGGTTATCACTATATACGGGCCCCAATCAACAATGTCATTCACTAGCTCTTTCCAATAATACAGTGACTTTGATTTCCATGGAGTCGCCAACTCTACTTTAATTTCTGGTAGTCCAATGATAGAGGCTGGTCTGAGACGAGGGTTTTGGTTAAACGCTTCAACAATGTTTTGGAAATTATGCCTGATAAAATGGTTGTGGGCCGACTGATATTCCTCCAACTTTTCATTAAATTCATCTGATGATAAGGCTGATTTTAAAACTTCCAGAAGATCAAAGTTCAAATAGCCCAAAAAGTTTCTAATAATGAGGAACATAAAGATCGATTCAGCCTTGTTGTATCCTTCTAATTCCCTGAGATGTTCCTGTACAGCTGATGATGTATTGTCACGAGTGTCCTGTAGACGGAGGCAGATCTTGAGCTTTAACTGGGCTAGGTCGATTACTGTATGATTGATAATCATCATTACAAGGGAACAAAGTGACTCAAACTTATCCTTCAATCTCTTTGCGGCCGATATCGTATCAGCAACTGTTGAATCAGGTAAGGGAGTCTGATCGTCTGGTGAATGGGCAGTTGTTGGAGTGTCAGATGAGCAAGACCCTATAGTGGAATAGAAATCACTTTAGTTAATACCATGCATGCAGGACGAGTATATATGCCAGACTCATGTTAATATATGTACTTAACAATGCATGAATGGCTATAATCAGGTATCACATGCAGCCTGACGCTCATGTCATGTAAATGCTCAGAATGTACCGTATACAGCTGTACCTACTATGCAGGCATGCTGAGTATAATTCACTGAGTATACATTAACTGTATAATGTGCTTCTTCAGCGGTCTTCAGTGTTATGTCTACAATGTAGTCATGCATGCTTCGCTGGTTCAATGAACTTCTATGATTTACTGAAGATCAAAAATAACTTGGCATAAAGCCAATGATTAGCATTTCACTATGCCGGATGCTTGGCATGCCCCAGACCCTATCACACTAACACTAAGCAAGTGTGAGGGCCATGCAGACTAGCCTGATCCTCAGTATTGCGTTAGCACGGGCAGTCATAATCTGGGGACCTGCCATTTCACAAAAAAAGGGCTGCACTGCATGCGAGCCAAAATGCAAGAGCCCCGCGGCCATCAGTGCACAACTTGTCACTGCCATGCAGCACAACATTTCCTGCTACCTTTTGATGCAGTAAAAAACGGTGGCTGGATGTTTTTTACTTAGCTATAGTAGCAACATCTTCTAGCGCAATCACAAGCCATATCACTGAGTGCACCGTGAGATGATGTCACGTACTTCAAATAGACACGAGCAAAGAGTTGCCAGTTTTGCTTCATTGCATGATATAGTCAAACCGACTATCACTATAATTATTATGATAAAATCTTGCTACAGTGACAATTAAGTTGTGTGTATGCATTTGGCCACACCCATCTTGCGAATTGGGGTGGGTCCTCGGATTGAGGTCACACTGATGAGGTGATTGTTGTACAAAGGTTATAGATCATGTATGCCTGTTCTACTAGTGAATGATGTATAAGTTACTGCATGCTATAAGCACCTTGATTGCAATCAGCGGTAACAGACTCCTTCATTTTTTCTACAACATCTGTCAAGGCCACTTCTTCTCGTAGTACATCCATTACTAGGGGTAGGTAATGGTCGGATTGTTCTATCTTCATCATTACATGGTCTAGTAACATACTAGCGCCAGTAAGACCACTGGATTGACTATTAACATCGACTTTGCTCTGGAGGTCGATGAAGGAATGTTTATAAAATCCATTCGATACAGATAACAGAACTTCTGGAAATGGTCCAATAGCCTTACTGAGATCAGAATAATGCCTTTTAAAAGTATTTTTTGTAATAGCTGGATCGGATGGGGACTCTAAAGAGGCGGTCGTCATCTCGGACATCGTATGTAGTCTACTCTAGTCAAAAACTTACAGTCGAACCGCACCCGTACAAGTCACGTGCAATTTTATTTGCAAGAACACTAACTTAAATTTAATAAAATGGCGTCTTCATGCGGTCTGCTAAAAATTCTCATGGCGTCCAGCGTAAGCAGTTTCAGGCTTGCCATGTTATCTAAGACTACTCTATATAGGTTAGTAAAACTTATTATTTTCCTAATTTATTCTAGCTTACTTTTTTTCAACTTAAAGAAGGCTTTATCTATTTTACCTTGTATCGAAGTATTTTACAACATTGTATTATGCTACCAAAAGAAGCTCAGGACACGGGATCTGCGACAAGCCATTGATAGATGAATGTACAGGCTATGCTCTGTGAGATTCCTGGACTGATCCGTATTTGTAGACATTCAAGTTCCAAAGGATTGTGAGCAAGGTCACAAGGTATATTACATGGATTAAAACTAGTCATAGATAAGTGTTATAAAAATTAGTTAAAAAACAGTATCTAAAAAAAAAAAAAATAGTATCAAAAATAGGTAATATATTATAATGTTCAACTTTAACTAGTCTATAAGCTCTAATTCTATTATATCATCTATATCCATCTCGACAATTTCTAATTCTAATTCTTCTTCATCACTGCTTTCATTTTCCGTAATAGCTTCATTTTCATCATTTTCACTTTCAGTCTCACTAATCTCTTCAGTTCCTTCTCTGTCTTCATTTCCACTTTCTTCATGTACTGTCATATCTATGTGTTCTGATTGTTTAGTGTTTACGCAGTTATGGCATTCACAAGCTGGTCCACACTGATTGCCTTGTTTCTTACAACCACACGACTTAGTTTTACACAGCCACTCTTACAACGGCAACCTTTCGTTAGAAAACTCAGTTTATCCTTTATCTGTTCTTGGATACAGTTTTCTTCCCATTTGATGGAATAGACACCATTTTCATCACAGGACCATTCGTTATTTTCTGGTGGAGGTAGGTTACCATAAACGTCTTCCATAAACGCATTAGTCCACATCATGCTAACCCTGCATGCTCTTGACCAGTGCAGTTCCAATGATGTTATGGAAGGTATTCGTTCCTCTTCACTATTGATCACTGTGTTCACAACTTCTCTGATTTTCATTATCCATTTTTTATGTTTCTCTTCTATTAGATTCTCATCTATTGAGTGAAATAGTTGATCTGGTGTTTCACACCTGTATTTAGATGAAAAAATGGACAGATGCCTCTTGAAATATACTACTCCAATTAGCCGGATAAAAGACAGGAATCCTAGGTGCTTATTGCCTGGAAAGGTTTGTGATAAATGTCCAACCATATGACCACCAGTTATGAAACTGGCATGCTGACAAAACTGATCAATAAAGGTTTTTTTTCCCATAGATCGAAAGTACGAGATATAATCGCACCCGGTTACTATGAAGAGGGTTTGCATTGTTCTCTTTAAACAGTCTTTATCGATAGTTGACAAATCTAGCATGCAGCTAGCTAGCGAGATAGCCAGACCTCCTGCCGGGTCATGCGTCATCAATCACGTGACCAAATACGATGTTCCAAGATGGCAGAGATGCATGCGATGGTGGGCTGCTGCTGGTGCCTCTTGAAAATCATCCATGCTTCATATTTTTTTGAATTCGACTAGCTAAGAATGTCGGTATAGAACTAGGGTAAGAATTTATGTTGTTGAAGAAGCATACGCAATTGTTTAATTTGGGTTATCACTTACAGCGGAGCTCTCGAGCAAATATTGCACCAACTACTATTCTCTTGCTTTTATAGTGTTTTGCAGCATAATTGAGAAGGACCAAAAGGTATAATGTAAAAAAATTTCATTGCATTTGCATGCATGGTTATCGAGTAAAGTTCATAAGAGTACACCTATATACTGAGGTCTGCAACCACGGTGCAGATTTCTTACTGAACAAACCAGTCTGACTGAAACCAGTAAGTTGGGCATGGCCATGCATTTAGACTGCAGATGCGGATCCAGTATATCAGTAGGCAGTAGATTATATGTAGATATCTGATGATTGAACACCTGAAACTTTTGTGTGCTTTTATAGCTAGTATTTAAAATACCGTGCATTAAGAAGTGATCATGCAGTTAAGACTATAGTGAAGTCATTGTTGCTATAGTCTCGCGGAACCAGACCCACCCTAGCCTCTGCTGCACAACGGGCTGGGAAGGGTCTGGTCAATTTGCCCATACAATGTACCAAGTCGTTCAAGTGCTTTCCATGGATATCCGGGGAAAGCACTTCAAAGGCGTCACTGACCGTCAAAACTGAGATGGCTGCCACTGTCGGGTGGCCACCTGTATGTAAAAGAAGTATATAACTGAACACAGTTTGTCTCTTATCCGCTCCCATTCGTATAGTTTTCTGTTACAAATAAACAAATTACAAGCCATTTTCAGTTTTTCATGCGTGTGCATGACGCCACACTACACTCTCATCAGTAGCCACACCCCAGAACAACGTGCAGCAGATAGAGGGTGCATGGGTCTGGCTCCGTGCGTTCAGTTGCTATAGCATGAATTCAGCCACCTTATTAAACATAGCCTTCATGCATCATATATCCATGCATGCGTTAATCTGGCGAAACCGCCCACTTTTACTGGGGACACATGCATGTATTCAAATTAAACGGTTCTGCTGGAATATTAAGTATATATTTCAGCAGGCACGTGCAGCATATAGCAAAACAGTTTTGGAATACCTGCATGTGTCCCCAGACCACTTTCTGCAAGTGGGCGGTTACACCAGACTAAGGGTGTATATATATGGTCGATCGGTCTAGCCCAGTACCATGTGTATCAGTGCCATACCTCATGCTTCATATACTGTATCATGCACTCTTTGGTAACATTGCTTTGGCTTTTAGGAGGACTGCAAAATAAAACTGTTTGACTCATATTGAGTCAATTTCAGTTTCTGGCCATTTCAGTTTCTGGCCAGTAACTAGCAGTCATTTGTTTAAGTATATCCAGTGGCCAAAATCGACTACCATCCTACTGTATATTAATTGTAGCAATTGATGCATATAGTATAAAGTAATAGACTATTATTATTATCATTATTTTTGTTCTTGTCCTTTATTGCAACTGCACTTCTAGCCGTAATAGGGGTTTGTATTTCCTTATGATTTCTATTTTCTTTCCTCTTTTTAAGATGTTAATTGTTATATACTACTGTACATTCCTATTTGCATGTATAATGTGACTGAGCCCTATTGTGTACAAACTTGAATAAAGTATACTGCATGTAAATGTGTCGCCAATTTGATGCCAATGCTACCATGTCTGCACACATCTCCTCCAACTGTAAGCGCGTTCAGCTGTTTGATGCTTACTTTGATGAAGACGAAGATGAAGAAAAACGAGAATCCAATGAAGAGGAAAATCTCTAACCATTTTTTATTTGCCGATCTGTTTGTGTAAATTACACCATAATTATACTATAGTAGTCACCTAATAATGTTATTATAATTAATGTTAAGTAAAATTTTTCGTATATTGTCTTGCTTAAATTGCAATCAGTAATGTAAATATACTAATGCTTTAACTTCGTAAGCATGCATTAATTAAAACCATAATTAAGCTTATTGTTACATAATAATCATATATACTTGACCTATACCGATGCCTTGACTTACTAATTAATGCATGACGGCGCTTTTCCAGAAGTGAAAACGTTGGGACTTAGATTGGGAGGAGGTGGAGTAGACGGTGTGATTGTTGCTGCAATTTTTTACTCAGTATTGATTGAAGATGCATTATGCATAATTATATAGATGCACATTAATATTGTCATTCGCATGCATATTAGCTGTATTTACTGATCAAAGAGCAGAAGGTAAAGAGCTAGCGACTGACTATTGTGAATCAGTAGGTCCATCACGGCTATATGGCCGACCATATCCACTGGTGACTCTAGAACAATTTGGTTACCGTGGACGTGGTCGTGGAGCTTGCGCATCAGATCAATCAGGGCAGCAGATTCAAGAAGATCAAGCAAAGGTAGAGAACAGGCAGGGTAGCCCAGTACAGCACATGTGCAATTGATTCACTTTTGGAGGCAACTTTTCCAGTATGTAGTATAAGAGTATATGACTGATGTCCATTAGTTTAGTATATTATCAAGCTGTACATAGCATATATAATTTATTTTACTATTGTGATTGTAATATTCACCACGTACTATAATGGATCATATAGCATGATGCATGCTGTGAGCGCTATAGGCTCTCATGAATCCATGATCGGAGTTATGGAATTATGTATAAATTAATTAAGGTGCTATCAATATTGATTATGGACAAAAATCTTGAATATATGAGCATATAATATAGGCAACGTTAATTCCTGCTAAGCATGTATGCACATAGCAGATCTATATACCCATCCTTAGTGACATGAATTACTGCATACGTATGTATATAAATAGCATTATTTGGAAAAAAAATAATTGAAAAGAAAATCAGTTACAAAAAAAAATTTTTTGTATAGTAAATGGACTAATAACTTAATGGATGGCAAATTATTACTTTTCCAGAAGTGAAACAGATCGAAATACAAACAATTAATAATTAATGTTAATATTCATTGGTAGTGGGTGTGGTCATTAGCTATGTCGCCCTCTTCTCCAGTTCCTTTGACAGCCAATCTAATCCTTCATACAATCCTGTACCCTCAGTCGCACATGTGCTCTGAATATACCACTACATACATACATAACATAGAGGGTGAGGATAAAGGTTACCATACACATAGATAAGGTGAATCTATACTAGATCCCTGCTTTCAGCAATTGAGATTTTCAAGCTTTTTTATTACCAAACGTTTCGACAGCTATTCATTCAGCCATCTTTATTAGTAGCACAAGTTACAAACATACAATGCTATGCTATTAGACACTAAATATATACACACATGCATTCAACACATAGGTTATTTGCCTGATGGCTAAGATACATGTAAGGTTACCATGCTCCCCCACCAACCACCCAATCTTTCCAAAAGTCAAATAAAATTAATCATACAAGAAAATACATATGATATAAATAAGATTAATAAACGTTCCTATCTGTAACTGTACTGCTATAAATACAGGATCACTCGTGTATATGTACCCCTGGCCTTGAATTAGTATGAGCAGCACATGTGTTCCCCCTCCCCACTAGCTCCCTAACATTATCACTACAAACAACAGTTACTACAAGTACTATGGAAATATCACTTGATAAGAATGATTTGAAAAAAAAAACAAAAAAACTTTGCCCCTTTAAACTACAAAAGAATTCCCATGTTGAGCATTCCAAACTCTTCTAATTGCTACTAAATTACGACACTAAGGTCTATTAGATATACTAATGTCATTACCTATATACTTACCGTTCTTGTTTTCAGAGAACGTAAACCGAGTTTCTCAGTGACCTCTGAGACAGGCATAGCATTAGGGAGATCTTGTTTGTTAGCGAGTACCAGCAGTACTGAGTCTCTGAGCTCATCTTCACTTAACTATTATAAATAGAAAGAGAAGGGGAAGGGGGAAGGGAATGTTTAATAGCTTATCATTAGAAGATTATCTGAGCCTTATTTATAACTGTATTTCTTCTGATGCTTAACACAAATAAAGAATCTGTATGATATTATCTTCCTTACCATGTTTTCCAGCTCTTCCCTGGCCTCCTGTATTCGTTCTCTATCGTTACTGTCCACCACAAATATAACACCCTATAACATGATGGATAAACCAAAGGAAGAGGGAAGGGAAGAGAGAGAGAGGGAGAGGGGGGAGGGAGAGAGATGGAGGGAGGGAAGGAAGGAGAGAGGGAGGGAGGAAGGGCAAGAGGGAAAAAAAGATTATAAAAACAAACAAACAAAACACAAATGGCCTCAAATTTATTTTATTTTTTAAAAGCAAATATTAACTTAATCAAATTGTGAATGGCAGGGGAAAAAGAGGGGAAATAGAGAAGCAGCAGGGAGTAAACACAATTCCAATTAACCTGTTTGAGGGATAGAGCCACAAACACAAAACACATCATGTGTAAATACCAGTAGTCTACTATAAATCATATTCCTGTGTATGTGAATACAGTAGGATGAGGGGGGTGGGGTGACCTATGATTACTGAAACATAACACGAAATCATGGACACTTAGTATGGGGATATCAAGGGCCAACCGACTCCAAGAAATGGATTTGATTGAACATAGTTTTATTTTGAACATTGTTTTACTATATAAGAACTAGATTATAAACTCTGCCTGTTGTCTCTGACCTGAGTGTTAACGAAGTAGTGCCGCCATAATGGTCTGATCTTATCCTGTCCTCCCACATCCCACACAGTAAAACTGATATTCTTATACTCCACAGTTTCTACATTAAATCCTATTAGAAGAGGGGCAGGGAGAGGGGAGGGGGAGGGG
>JAYJLX010045107.1:0-13102 GCA_036873525.1 Chalinula nematifera | reverse complement strand
ATTACTTAATAAATTTGTAAAGGAGATGTATGCTTGCTAAATGAAAACAAAAAATGAGGAATCTATTATATATAATGTCATTAACTGCTTAGAGTTGTTACAGGCATATTTAATTAATAGTTATAATGCCAATTATGTGTACATGTATTGTTTTTGCCCTACATGTATGCCTGCCACTGTTAGTTGAGCTGTTAGTGCCCTAACTGCCCTTCCCCTTCACTCTCCTTCTACAAGCCCACACACTATATCATAGATACACTATCTTACAGGGATTTGAAATGGTGAGCATGTCCATATACCGTCTAAATGCATACTGACATTTTGGGGCGTGTTATGCATATACTAGGTTTTCTTTGGTTACAATGTGTGACCCCTGGTAACAGGTTTATAGCTTTAGGTCAGTAAAATATTTAGTTAAAAGGTTGTTTTTTATGAAGTCTGGTTTTACGACATTGGTAGGGAACTATTATGTTGTATGCTATATTCCAGATAAGGCAAACACTTGACTTGCGTATACAGTAGAATAACATGCCTACATTGGAACAACTGTTTCCAATCCCTTATTTAAGATAGTGTATCTATGATTATATTAAGTGTTTTACGTGTCTTTGTAGTTGTGGGCGGAGTTTCTGACGTCTATGGGTGTTAAAGGGTTAATTTTCATTCCCATCATAAATAAAATGTTACAAGCCTTTAAACTTTTTTGTTAATGTAAAGTGGGACCAGCCGATGAGTCCTCCCACTCTAAATATGATGGACGAAAACCTGTGTTTTTAATATCAACACTGGTTCCTGGTTATACCTTTTTTTATTAATGTAAACAAAATCAATTTTTGTAAGAACTTTAATTGTGTGTATGTGTAATATATTGTTTTGTATTAAGTTACCGTATAGCCAGATATTTTCGTCGTCTAAAATTTTTGTCAATTCAACAGCGGAATGAGAAAAAACAAAATATTCGTCGCTAATATTCCATACACGTCCGTGGTTAATTTTCGTCACATGCAAGTGACTGACGAAATTGACGAAATTTTTGACCGTCGAAAATTTGTGGCTATACGGCCATACAATGAGAACAATGCTTGACCCTATTATAAGAAAATTGGTGTAATTTTGATAAACTTGACACCAGTATTCGTAAATACCTTATTAGTTGTATAATAATGAAGATCCATGATGGCTGGTAACTATAAAAAAAAAAGGATTAATTGGCTAATTAAGGAAATGTGTGCGGTTTTAGCAAAGTTACTTCTTTATTAATCATAATAATAAAGTGTCAACTCATGACCTTTTGTTTATAGTAATTAGAAATGGGAAGTCTCTTTTCATTGGCATGCCTTCCTAAGAAATTAATGGAAATTTATAACTAAAAAATAGTTACTTTATACACTAATCTACAGATATACCTTTAGTAAATACCTTATTAGTTGTAATAATGGCGGAGTGTATGGTATTGACTCATCACGATGGCCTTTTGTTTACTACTAGATTGGGAAGTCTCTCTTCATTGGTGGGCCTCCTTAAGAAATTAATGGGTATTATTATTACTTTAAATGCAATGTTATTTCACACTAACCGGCCTCAGATAGTTGTGATAGAGTATATGGTGTCGACCCATTACAAAGGGAAGTTTCTTTTGGAAGGTTCTTCATAAAATTGGTGTACCTGACCCTAATTAAGGGATAATAGATGTAATTTTAGTCAATTGAATTAATCAACAGTATTCAGAATACCCTATTAGCTGTAGTATACCTATATAAACCCCAGATACCCTTTTGTTTGGTAGCTACAATGGGATAATAGCTTCGTTTTTGTTATTAAAGTATACGTCTTTAATCCTATACAGGGCAAATGTTATTGTACACCAAATGATTATAAAATATACACCCTTTTTCATTAAATTTACACCTAAATTTTGCTTTACACCTTTGACATTAAATTTACACCCCAAATTTTACACCCCTTGACTAAATTTTACACCTCATTTTTAACAGTGTATATAAGTTTTTTTGAAAGGTATATTGTCACTTAATACTAGATCTATAACTATTTCATCTTTTATTTTTAAGAAAGCACTAAAACATTGCTTATAACTAGATCTAGTTTGAATGGATTATTATTTGAATTATCAGTTCTTTTTTATATCTGTAACTCAATAATTGCATGCGTGCTTCCCCTGACCTGTTTTGTTATGTTGACTGTAATTATACATGTATTTTACTTTTTATTAATTGTTATATAGTCTTTTGTTTTGCAATAAAATAACTAATTTATTTTAAAATAAGATTTTACCGGCCTATATTCCTTCGACGGTATACCAGCACTATATATGTATCGCTTTATTCTGTAAGCCTATAGCTCATCATTATATGATCATTGAAAATTTCCAATTAGCAAGCTAGCACATGAACTCCATAGTAATTAGTGGGTTTAAGCATGCCATATAAAGTATAGCCTAGCTCCATTTATTATATCATTTTTATTATATCATGCATTATTATCACAACACTGAGACCAAAAACAGCACAACTATATACATAGTGTAGGCTATATATTTTATATTCATTATTGTTATACTTATATATGCCATCCATCCACTGTGATCTCTATCCATCCATCCGGCTGCAGTTTGGTGATCGCTGCAGTGCAGGGGATAATGCTGGAGCTCTCCATGCATATTGCTGGCCTCTCATATAGCGCCAAATTCTATCTGGTTCAAATCGTTGGATCGGTCACTATAGTGTTGTTTTATGGTCATTGTTTTTGTTGTGTTTTTGTTGTGATTCCAATCATATTTACTGTTGGTGTGGCTGCTGGGGCCAGCACAGTAGCTTCTAGTATACATCCCGGCTGAGAAGACTGATATATTCGCACTTGCCGCCCCATGGTCAAAAGAACAAGTTTTAATTTGACTAATTAATTTTTAAGGGAGGGTGCCATCCAAAAATGGACTTTCTTTTTAGTGGCTAAATTTTTAGTATACATGCATGCATGTAAGTACTTCTGTGCAAAAATTACTGTCAAGATGCAGGGTTGCAAAAATGCTTTATTTTGCAATGATGGGGGTGTGGTCACGTATGTGATGTCATCAGGGGAATGAAATGTTTCCATGTATGGCATTCAGCTCTCCTGCCTCATGCTGCAAATTAGCTGAAACTTGAACATTGGTATTCTACAGTGGTTGCATGCATGTGTGTTATCTTTAGTATTAAAAAATTAAATTTTAAGCCATATTTTCAATTTAGAAACAGCTGTGATTTGCAAAGTTTTTGACCTTTCAATCATAGTCGCTGGGAGAACACTGATTCATGTCAAGTTTCAGCTCATTTGCAGGCATGCATTGTGGCAGGAGAGCCTTTTGTAAAACAGGTGGAGAATGCCATACATTGAAACATAAAACCCGCACACCCCCAAACATCAGTTACACAATAAAATATTTTGCAATTTTGCAACCCTGCAATCTTGAAAACTAGCAATCTTACGGCAGTAATTTTTGCGCAGAAGTACTTACATGCATGTATACTAAACATTTAGCCACTATTCATTTTTGGATGGCACCCTCCCTTTAATTGTAATTCAATACCACCATGCATGCAGCTGCTCAATTATTGTATTTTCCCTATGAACATTGCTGCATGTCATGTAAAAGCAAAAATATTATTTGTGAATCAATGTTATGCACATAACTGCACGATGTGTGTATATGTTGATTGCATGACTGTTTGATGCTGTGGTTTGAAATAAAAATACCCACATGCATGCCAGGATGCTTTAGCATGACAAGGCTATTGCCAGAATGCTTGTTTGCCAGCATAATATATGTGTTGTACGTATGTACATCTGGTCAGTGGATACTTGATTACTAGCTCTAATACTTAATGCAAAGGCATATAAATTAGGATATTTATAGTCAAACTGATTAATGTTATAGCCTTTCTCAGTTGCTCCGGCCCCCGCATGCCAGACTGACTTGCTTTTTTCATTGCTTTGGCAGTGTTGGGTGGGGCCATGCATGCATGCATCTGTATGTGTTTCCCGCTATACATTAGCTCTATACTACCTCTTTTTTTTTTTGGGAAAAAAAAGCGTATACTAATTATCTCACTATATCATTGTAATTAACATTCAACACTGAAATCTGATTCATCCTGTGTGTATTTGATGTCATCTATTGTATAATGACGGGGTTGTTTCGTTTTATTGTAGTATATACATTCAGTTTTGTGGTTTTACTATATCCGGTGTCAATTACTGATTAGAAAAGGCTCAATACATACATTATATACAGTGGCTGAGATAGTCCCCACTTTTACTCAGTATAGTAAATGCATGATTTCATCGGCATGCATGCAGTGTCCGCATTATACATGAAGTTTAAAATTAGACTATATAGATTAGGACTGTGTAAAGATGAAATTGCATATATTGTTGCTAAATTATTCAATAATAGTTGTTTAATCTATTTCATCATGATCACTAAAATGCTTGAAGAAAATGTCATAGCCATACGCAATGTTGTTGACTGAGCCATCAACTCTATATTGATCCACCATCAGATAGTGCACCTCTGCCAACTCACGTGATGATGTAACTCAATGCCACTATACGTACAGCGCCGTAAACAGTTGATGCCAAGGGCAGTATACTAAAAGGGAAATCTTAAATCATATAAACCACACATGATGAGAGTATAGCATTGAAAGCTCATCAGTGAAAAAAAAGAGTATACAACGGATGCTACTATAGTAGTGTAGCACACAGTATATATAGGGCTGTGCAGATGTGTGCAATGCATGCGCATCAGTTTTGAGTGATGATAGTCCTACCGTGTGGAATCTGGGTTGCATCAGCTCTACTGTTGGTTTCCACTGCCTCTGCTAATGTAATACATGTGCAGTACAGTGGTAATGATTCACATGATTGCCTTAAAGGGATAACCCCATGCCGGTCTTTGGAATATGTGTTCAACAGTACTGCAGTACAGCAGGCAAACGAGTTATGGACTGTGCTCATAGATAACTCACATCATGCCTTCTCCAATACCGTCTCATCAAAGATGAACTTACACAATGCAAGCATATCGGTTGGCCCACAGTCTTCAGACAACACACCAATAATTAATTTTAATGAATTATTTATAATTGGATTTCAGAATCTGTTTTTCCACAAGCTTTCAGTTGTTGATTTACCAATGATGGAAAATGGGTCAACTGTAAGGTTCCAGGATTGCTTTTTGAAGACTAATTCAAACAATGATCTGCTTCTTTCTTACATTAACAAAACTGTCTTCACTAATTGCACTTTCGTGTATGAATGTGGCATTAACTACTCAGGCAATTGGCTGCAATTTGGTCACACAATAAATGAAGTTACATTTATTGACTGTATCTTCAAAGGTGCTGGTTTCTACTCTCCATTCATATATTTTGGTACAGATAACAAACTCCTTACATCAAAAGGACCAAAAGTTACTTTTAATGGGTGCAATTTCCTTCATGTCTGCTGGCCACTTTATGGTCATATTGTGGATTCAATAGGTGGTACTACTTTATGGATTGAGCACGATGTTTATTCCCATTTGACTATCAATAATTGTAACTTTTTCAACGCACATAATATTGAAATGATAACAAGCCTAATTTCAACATCTGCTAATCGTTTAATAATCACAAATGCTCTGTTCAGCCATAACCAATTATCATTAAATAATGAGTTTGCTGCCTTGTTGAAATTCAAGGACATTGAAGGCAGTGAATCCTGGATCAATAAACTTATAAATGTTACATTCATATCGAACATTGGAACAGCTATTTCAGCTAAGCTAGGAAAGATACTTTTATTGAATGTGTCATTCATTAATAATACCGGTACACACTCAGGTGGAATTATATTTGAATCAACAAGCCCAGCTTACGGTAACTTAACCCACTTCACTAAGCTGTTAGTTTTCAAAGGAACTGTATTGTTCAAAGATAATAGGTTCACTGATATATATGGTGGGTCTATATTTGTTCAGAATCCGTGCAAATGGGGAATTACTGATTTTGCGGGTAACAAGTCTCAGATTCATTTTGAAGATGAAACACAATACATTTTTATATTAAAGGTGAAAGGCTGTTTGGATTATATGAAATATAATGGCACATTCACTAACAACATAAGAACAGTTCCTTACAAGATTCAAATTGCCAAGCACTATCAAATCACTGTGTTTCCGGGTCAGCCTATTTTGCTTCCATTTGTGAATATAACTGACTATTATGGACATGAATCACACTGCACTGCTACCCCAACATACACCGCACCATTATTGCTGGCATCATGTAATGAATCTACTTGTGTAAAGGGTGGAGCAGCTTTGGCTAGAAACCAAGTGGCACTTAAAGGAGAAACATTGATATTTATTCGCTCAGCAGATTCCATTCAAACCTCTCTCTACTTCACATCAGAGCATGAACATACACTACCACTACACAACATGGTCATTAAAATAACCTGCTCAACAGTGGAAAGCAACGTCATTGTGTCTCTTGTACCTTGTCCATTAGGATACAGGTTTATTCCAAATGGATCATCATCACCAAATGTAGGAACATGTGAAAAAGCTGCCTCAAACGATACCAACCTAGTATACAATACAGTACAAGGAGTTGTGTGTATCAGGCATAACTACTGGTATGGTAAAATGAACAAACACAATATCACAGCTCCTTGTAGTCTACCATATTGTGCTGTGGGAAGTCCTTGCCCTATTACTGGATATACAGAGACACATTACAGGCTACCACAGACACAAGATGAGCAATGCAGTGGGCATTATGGAGGGGCTTTGTGCCGGAGCTGCAAATCCAATGCTGTTTTCACATTCGGAGCAAGTAACTGCTTGTTAAAGTCGAAATGCCACAGTAACTGGCAACCATATGCCCTTCTAGTGACAGCGATTGGTGTTCAAATGTTTATAACGATTGTCATGATATTTCTCAGACCTGCAACAAAATTTGGAGTAGGTTATTTGTATGGACCATTGTTTTTCCTGTCAGTGTACAAGACACTACCAATCAGCCACACCCTTGTACAGGGCGGGTCTCATCTTGACATAGTACTCTCACTGTATCAAAGTATTCTACTATTGGATTTGGACATACTGAGTAAGATACCATGGTGTTTCGAAGACGTAGACCGAACCTTGGTATACTCATTGAGGTTTCTCGGACCCCTGGTTACATTCGTGACTATAGCACTGATTGTGTTGATTGCAAGAATGAGGTGTTTCTTCAACAAGTTTAACACTGTGTTTCCATCCCCAATCCAACCGATGTGTCTGCTTCTCATATTTTCATTCTGGTCCTTGTCTAATACAAGTATTGAAATACTAAAGCCTGTTGTCATAACTAGTGGTGAATGGAGGTGCAGTATAGAGCCAGAACACAAATACCTGGGAAATCCATATGTCATTGTACTTCAGTGCATTGCTATGGTGCTACTAACACTGGTGTACGTACCTTTCATTCTATTGTTGTGTCTTTCTCAGTTTATAAGGAAGAAAATCAATCTGTTTCGTGTCCAGCCATTTCTAGATGCATTCCAGTCTACGTTCAGGAACAGTTGTCATTGGTATTCGGGTGTCTATGTGCTGTCGTGGTTGATTCTGAACCTTAGTATCAATAACATGCCACTATACTACCTCCTGATCATCTTCTTTGGAATCATATTGCTGTATTTCTTCATTCAGCCACACAAGAGTAGGTTTATGAATGTATGTGATGTGTTGTTGCTGATAGATATGATGATTCTCATATCGATTTCATTTCTCTGTACTGATTATTATATTTGCAGTAGACCAGCTGTTATAATCAACTATCCATTCATAATCCTTCCATTGCTTTACATGCTAATTGGAGGGGTGTGGGTCATCAAGGAAATACTGTATAAATGTAAAAGTCGAATTAGCCAGCTGATTGTTTGCTCATGCTGTCTAGCCTCGACAGCTGCTGATGAGATTACTGGACGTTTGAATCATGTTGCTACTGCTTTGGACAGAGAAGATGAAGACATACGGAGCATGATGAAGCATGTTTCTGTGACAGAAGTAGTACTGGAAAGAGAACCATTGATTTACGATGACTGATCATCAGCTATGATACAATTGAGATTTAAGCCAGCACATGATGCATTTTAATTATTAACTGAACAATCACTAATGTGTGACATTATATTAATACCCTATACCTTAACTTTCATTATACTGATTGATAGTGTTTTTTTTTGTTTCTTGTACTTCTTGTTTTTTTTTTTTTCAAGTTTAGCTCATTTTCCCTCGTAATACACACATACAATGGACCCAACCCTATAAAATTATTTAAAGTATACTTTGTCTTCTGCCACAGCAACTGAGTTGTCCTCCCCTCAGTGGTCAAAATCACTAATAATTATTATAAAGCGACTGCATAGGTCACGTGACTTTTACTTCCGCATGGCAAAAAGAGAGCTGCTCAGCATTGCAAGAGTAGGACAGTTGTACTGACAGCAGTCTATATATTCAACTAAGGCTAGTGCAATGGTTCTTTCTTGCTTTATACCAAGTTATACCAACAGGCCGACAATTTAAACTAACCGTAAAGTCAAGGACTTGATTTCCAGACTTGTAAGGCTGACTTTTTGAGCGAACACGAAATTTTTTGTTGAAAACAGAAGCGTTCTTTCAATAAGCTGATTCTGCTACCTTTGCCCAGTACTACAGCAATCTGCTTTTGTCAAGATTGCGTGGCAGTCACCTGTACAGGAGCGTAGAACCCAACAACTCGGGACCGTTTTGCATGGCAACTGAAATGGGCGTAACGTCATCGAAAACGCGTTATGACGTCACGTGCAGTCGCTCTATAGAATTATTTTTTCTATGCCGGCCATATATTGCTTCCCCTGTCTTGTTATGTTACAATAATAATAATTTTACAGTATATTGACTACTTTAACGTACCAGAAACGCGTGGGCGAGACATTCACAAAACGGGTTTCCCAAATCTATGGATGTAGACTATTTGGATCAATTTTTATTCATCATTGACGTAGTTTTACGTTTGGCCATGCCCTTACTTCCGGAGATATACTCTAACCATAGATACTATCATAGCATGATCATAGATACTATAGACTACCGTAAACGGGATTGGAAACTTCGTATATTTTACGCGGACACTAGCACTGTTTGTAACAGTTATTAACAAGTTATTAAATTATTTCTGAGTGATTTTTGTATTATTTTCCACTGAAGTACAAAGAAGCTAACGAAGGTGGATGTAAAAATGTGTATTTTTGGTGGAGCTCGTTTAAAGTCACAAACAAGAATACGCCATTTCGACTCAAATAGAGTACGTCGAACAGGTAAACTGACTTTGGAATTCAGGCAATGTCCTTGTATCAGGTAAGAGGTATACCAGAACACAGATTGAACATAAGCATTTGCTTTCTGTTTGAGAAATTAAGGCATACAATAAACTGTGAGAGGGTAAACATGCATAAATAAACAGCCAATTTATATCACATATTCACACCTGCATGGTGTCATTTTTTCAGTATCACCAGCCATTTCCAAGATTCATTATATTACTCTTTTCTTTGACTTCGTTTCCTGCTATGACAAGTATTTTTTCCTCTAACTCATCTCCCCATTGCCTTTCATTCACTGTCTCCTTAGTTAGATTTTTAATGTCCCGGAAATCACAAATAATCTATGAGTTATGTGTAATAAAATAATATAGTGTAACATCTCCATGTATGCATAAATAGATTACTCCTTTCACAATAAGCATAAACAAAAACATTCATTAATCAATAAATGCACTTGAGGTGCAGATCCCTCGCCGAGCCTTAACACAGTAAATCAAAAAAAATTCAAGAAAAAAAAAAAGACTGAAAGAGAGAGAGGAGACAGGAAAAAAAAAGAAAAAGAAAAAAAAATGAAAAAAAAGTGCCGGGTTGGATTCTAACCATGTACCTTAGCTATGGCATGTTAACATTTATAATTTTAATTTGCTAACTAACTAACTAACACGCCAACTACCGTATCCCTCCCCACTACGTGGCTCGGGATAATAACGGTCTATTATGTAGTGGTTTAATTAATTAGTTTCTAATTAATAAGTAATAGTGGCTAATAATACATGGGTTTACTTAATCTCTGTTTTAATTAAGTTATGGTTAATCAAAAGGAAATGTTTTTATCCCTATGGGTGAATCTAAGCATCCATTAATCCTTTATAATTATCTCAAAGTTAATTGTGTTCTTTCAACGAACAATAATATTATAATTATTGTTTTTGTAATAGTATTACTACACGTACATTTAAGTCCAAGCTCAAATAACTCAATTATAAGCTAATTGGCATTCTTAATTACCATGACAACCACATAGTTTGCCTAAGAATGCATGTGTATTAACATCTATGATTTAACAATGCTAAAGTAAACAATGTTTATCATTACCAGATTCACCACTACCAAAATCTAACAGTGACATAATTTTACTGCAATCGTAGAAACACTCGGTTATTGGGTTATTGTTCTACGCTATCCATTTGACCATGTTACTCAATTACATATTGATCAATACCTCTATTTTTTTTTATAGAGCAAATTAGTCAGTGGAAACAAATGGAATCAAGCTAAAGTGTAAATAGGTACCTACATGTACATGTAGTTGTAACCATGCTGGTTTTGTAACATAACTTCAGAGCCCATTTTCAGTAGCCGAGATCAAGGAAATCTTTATCACCCATGGATCGATTACATACATGTACTAGAACTGACTAAGCTGGAAACAGTATAATATTCTACACTCACTAACATTCTTGAGTAATTAAAGAACCAGAAGAAACTGTTCAAAATAATAGTTATAATAATAAACTATTTATATAGCTGTCAAATTTTATTTTCTAGATGTGTGACTAAGTTTTTACCTATATATTTGCTTGTAGCTTTAAAGCATTCACCTATTATTAAACACATTAAAAAACAAAATCATTAAAAAAATAATTATTACAAAGGAAATCATAGCCAGGAAGTTAATTACTGCATGAGACATGTAGCTTTTCGTCCATTTTGATTAATAACTAACTCGATGGGCAATAATTGGAATTCAGGAAGTTGGACATTGTTTATTGTTATAAATAAGCATGGACTTCATGAAACCTTGGCCCACAAAAATGGCTGATAATTAGTTGTTTTTAATAGATAGACATGAAATAGTTATGAAACAAACAATAATAGAGCTTATTCAAGTTATTGGAGTGTCAAACTATGGAGAAATGTAACGTTTTAAGTGTTTTCCTGACCAGAGAGAGTATACTCAGCTATCACATACTTACATGTAATTATAGCCCCGGTAAGCATTAGTATAAATAGGCAAAAAAGAATGAAACTAAACAATTGTAATGCTCATATAGACCCCTTAAAGCGATCAGAACAAAGGGAAATTGACCAAATATTGCTCTAATTTAGTAGGCGTGACTGAAAAGCTGTGTGGCGCCATTTTGTAGGGACAAAAACTATATGGCTGAAATACATGTACAACTGGGATTGATTTTTTTTTATCTGCCACAGCCCTTTCCCGTCACTTTTCTTTAATCAAACAACATAAATGGATAGCTATGAAGGTTTGCAATGTATGCTGTCTTTTTTGGCCTATTAAAGTGTTAATTCTTTGTAAATCCGGATTTCTATATTTTTTCCTACTGTTTATGTACATTTTGTCTGTACAAAATGGCGCATACCCAGCCCGCGCCATTCAGCAATTTGATTGGCGAAAAGTAAGTTCCACGTACATAAACAAAATCTGATTAACTTATCATAGCTATTTCTGATACAGCCAAAACTTTGAAGTAAGCGTGCGTCCAGACCCTTCCTCGTATGCTAAGCTGGGGTGTGGCTAGCAGAGCTAAAAATATTGAGCATTTATATTCTGGTCAATCATGTTGACCAATCATTGACAAGTTTGCATGGACATTGTGTAAAATTGGGTGGACATCTTGAAGCAATCAAATTAAGTAATCGAATAGTTTATTGGATAAAAAAACAGCTCTATAAGTACACAAAAAGATGAAGCATTGTGGGATTCAAACCCAAGCATTATACGTAGGTAAAAAAAACTGGAACTCAACTACTTAGGCACAGTAACACTACATAGAATCTCGACAAAATGACCAACCATGTCCTTCTCTGCTCGATCAATTGGATGTTGTGCACGGAAATTGACCAATGTCCGAGTGCTATTTTTAGCTCTGGGCTAGCCAGACTATAGCTTATAGCAACACTGGGCATGCAAGATAATAGGTAAAAATTTTCTGAAAAAGTATAGCAGGTAGGATCGAATGAACAAAGGCACGTACTCTAAACAAAAGCTGTAGAAGTTGCTAACGCATTTATACTTGCATTGATATAAAATATCTTAATTGGTATAGGAAATGCAACGGTATATAACAACGATGTAAAAAATAACATTAATAAAGCCAAGTATACGCTATATCAGTAACAAATAAATTGTGTCACTACAATAATTTCTTTTTTGTTTTTCCTGGTAGACTGTGTCAGCTAATAGCTGATCTTTAGCAGTGCCCTGGTAAAATACATCAGTCAAAACATACAACTACATATTTGCCTCAGGCGGCTAATGTCCCGGGCCGGGTTCAGGTTTACAGAATACCGGCACAAGAATTATAACGACAACAAATAAACAAAACTATCAAGACTAGGGTTTACTATCAAAATAGGATTTAATTGATAAATCCTTTTAAAGGTCCAGGCCAGATCAACATTAGGGCTATTAATTAGTACTATAGTACAGTAAAGCATTATCTGGGGTGGAGTTTACATGTGTTCAGTCAAAGGCTTATGTTATGTGCTGACCTTAGGGAGCTCAATTCCGAGCTTGATAAAGAGGCATTTATTTTACAGCTACACCAATCAGTCAGCTCGTCCACCCGTCGAGTCCACCTCTCAGTGCAGAGAACTTGGTAGAAATAGAAAATGAGAAAAACTAGTACTAAATGTACATATCCCTCGCTGTACACAAATTTACCAGTGGCAAACTACCATGCAACAAAGCTTT